>ML789779.1:230510-241590 GCA_009831015.1 Picea engelmannii | reverse complement strand
TTTTTTCATTTGCACTATGTTCAAATATAGAAATGACTTTTTAGAAGAAAAATAGAATATCCCTTTTATTTGTTGATCTCAAGGGAGTGTAAACATCATTATCATCATCATGGACATTTAATGTCATCATGTCAAAGTATTTATGTATGTGTGTGTGATATATGTTTGTTTGTTAGACATTTCATTTATGAATGTGGAGAAACATCCATTGGCTTTCTCTACAAGGTTTTAATTGGAATATATATATAGAGAGAAAGAGATTTCCCCTTCCCTCCCTGCATATTAACCATATGAAGGGTGGTATTAACAATGCATAACCTGGTAGGAATAGATCTAACAACCTCCCTAGGCATAACACCATAATAGAAAAAGCCCCCCCCCACCCACACACACACACACACACACACATATATATATATATGTGTGTGTGTGTGTGTGTGTGTGTGTGTGTGTGTGGCTTTTTCTATTATGGTGTTATGCCTAGGGAGGTTGTTAGATCTATTCCTACCAGGTTATGCATTGTTAATATATATATATAAACTAGTATCATCCATAAAATATGGGGAAAAAACCCAACCTCATGGAGAAACTTAATGTTAAATACAACACTTGACTCACTAGGATCATCAAATAAATACCCCATAATCTGTTGCATTAAACTGAAAACACTTAATCACTCTAGCTAAACCAATGATATATATATATATATATATATATATATAATCAAATTCCTAGAAGTGAAAAACGTTTTCTTAATTTTTTCTCGTTTTCTTAATTTTTTCTCGTTTTCTTAATTTTTTCTTACATTAATACATCATCATGATAAAGCACGAATTAACATGTATCTACCCTGTATACTAAACCTCTATCTCCATGATAGGTTCTAGAAGCAAACCCACCGCACTCCTCTATACATGAAGTAGTTATTTCAAATGTTATGCTCCACCACGTGCAGGACTAACCCTCCAGTTCTGAGCATTACCAATTGAAGTTTTACCCAAGATAGTTATCATCGGATGTGGTGGCTTCGGAAGGAACAGGTGGCCTATTTTTAGTCTGAAGGAAACAGGTGGCGGGTCAATTTGATCCACTACGTACTGGGCTAGTTAAATGTTGTTTTCTCGAAGCAAAGTTATTGGAAGTATAGATTGGTGGCAAGATTTTCATTTGAATTTTTAGCACTTGCCTAAGACACCTATGACAGTGAACATTTTGAACGACCACCCTCTAATTCATAGCCCTATACACGTATCCTATTTTTCTTTGAATCTTGAACCCAGCAAAAGGTTTCTTCTAAATCCAAGTTCAAATTATAATAATATGTAATTTACTTTGAATGTTTTTGGTTTTAAGCAATTAAAATGATTTATTTTATATTATAATAATATGTAATTTACTTTGAATGTTTTTTTTTACTTTTATTTTTCTTATTAAATCTAGGTTTTTAAGAAAACAATGATTTATTTTATAATTTTGATTTTTTTCAAGTTAAATATGTTATTTGTATTAATTAATTTTTAATGGAGAGGATAATAATCATTTCTTCTTAAGAGATCATAAGTTCAAATTTAAAGAGGTAGGATATTTATACCTTCATAGACTTTAACAGTTAAATAGCAGAGCCGAAGAAATCCCTTGTTCCACAAACAAAAAAGTCTCATACATCAATTTGATGTGGCTTAACCATGACCTTAAAAAATAGATTATTATTATAAAATGTAAACCTGCTTTTTTTTTTTCAAAATAATATATATATATATATTTATTAAGTAAGTTGAAAAATTCAATGTAACTCCATGATTTTTTGCTCCCAAATATCTTCCAAGTTTCCTTGACCCGAACTGTGCCATTAATGCAATAGTTGATATTTTCGGTGGAAGCGGCAACCGCATTTATATTTTCGGTCGAAGCTGCAACGGCATTTATGATGGTTTTGGTGGATTCTCGGCCATTTATATCTTAGTATGAGACTTGCACAGATTTCTTTGAATGAGATACAATCCAATTACTATCTGCAGGTGGTTTTGGTGGATTCTCGGCCACTTTATGTCTTAGTCTGAGACTTGCACAGATTTCTTTGAATGAGATGCATTCCAATTACTATATGCAGATTGTTGTGAACAGAATTGCACACATGGTCAATCGCTTCAAACTCATGAGAAAAGGGACGTGTAACAACTCCATGGCAGAGTGCAACAAAATAATACATTATAACAGTGACTGATTGCAGTTTTGTCTCCCTATACGATTGGGATGTGGCCACAGTTTCAATTTTTATACACCTCAATATTTATTTATTGGTGATATGTTAGTTGGATTAGTCATAAATGCAGATTTTGTCGCTAAGAACTGTAAGATGATGGAAGCATACTTATGCCTGTGACCATCATCAGAGAAAACGTGTGTCCATTGGTTTTTATTTGTCTTTGTCTACAGCAATGCAGAGGTAGAAAGCAGTATCAATGGCGAAATTCGGGATTCAATTTTGTCTTCGTGTACAGCGAAGCCCAGATAGGTTGTCAGCGATTTCAATGGTGGACTTAGCTGTTGGAGTTTGGGATTTGTTAAGTTTGAATGAGATGGCGACCGAACATTAATGTCACTCGTAATTACTTGTGACCATGAATGTCACTTCAGATTTAACAACTGCTATAAAATCACAGTTGTCGTCGTACGTCGTAAGGAATTAGGTGTTGAAGGTTGGGGTTTGTTTTAGTGCTGAAATTTGAATGAGATAGCGATATAATTTTATGTCGCTCGTAATGGAGTAGGTTAATTTGGGAGCAAACATACTGGTTTTTTAAGTAAAAATTGAGCCTGAATCTGGTCAGATTTTTAGGGGTAGTTTGAGTTTTGCATAGATCAAAGTTTCATGCATTTCAGAACCATAGCTCAAGGGTTGTGCCTCATTTTAAACCAACCCAAATACTCAAAAAATCCATCAAATTTCTTGATTGGAAAGAAATTTAAAACCTAACCACAAAAAACCCTGCTGGAAAGATAACTACTGAAAAAAAATTGCTCCTCAGTTAACCCATTTTACATAACTCCCTAGGAAAAATTGTACATCCTAATAATAATAATAACAATGCAGTGTTTTGGTGTATGTTCAAAGTTTTTCACATTTTTTTGGTTGTTCCAATATGTCTATAGGTATAGGCATAGAAGTATTAATAAAATGAAGAGTTGAGTATGTATATGGATATTAATTGAAAATATTATTTTTATTTAAAATAATCAAATTATTAAATATAATTTAAATGTAAATTAAAAAAATTTGATTATTAATTTATTAATTAATTAACATAATTATATTAGTAAAAATAGTTGATATACATATTCTGATAAATTAACATTGTAATAATGTAAATTACCATATAACATTGATTTATAACTCTTATAGTTATATATAGCTATTAGAGTTATAAATCAATGTTATAACCTTACAACATACATAACAATAATCACATTTTAGCCCTTATAAAGTTCTTGTCATCCATCCATCCATCCCATCCCCATAAATTTTTTGAATCAAATCATCATATCTATAAGAATAGAATATTGTAGCTGAATATACTCATGAAAATAACAAAGACAATAATCTAGAAAATGGACAATTAGGAAAAATGGATAATTTTGTATAAGAAAAATGATAGCTATAAAGCATGCAACTTAGTGGCTCTAACCATCAAAAATCCCTAGTCATTAATAGATGTATTTGATAATTAAATAAACCAGTGATACAATAATTACACATATTTTTAGTCGTCCTCCCAAATCAATCAATGAGATTTACTCTTCATAACTTCCTTGCTTTTATGAGTGCATGCTTTAACATGTTTACTTTTTCACATTTACCTAATCATATTAAGAAATTACTGTAAGGCCATATTATTGCCACATTAAGATGATTAATAAGGATTAATATCTATGTAAGATTTTATTGCCACTTTGGATGATTAGCAGGCACTACCTCAAATGGATCGCACGTATCACTGTTGGGATGTGAACACTGACCATGTTTGGATTGCACATATAACTGTTGGGATGTGAACCGTTTTTTGTAATTAAATTCACAGTAGTCGAGAGTTGTTGCTTGTTTTCTTTCTACATCCAGAAAAAAATTTCTGCCTTGGGAAATGTGACACCTACCTCAAGAAACGTGTCATGTATTTAGGTGGTTTTTTTCGTCACATGGTTTTTGCTGATGGTTTTCTATTTACGATTAAGGAATTAGGGTTTTGGACTATTCCACGTCACTGGGTTAGGGTTTTGGATGTCGTTGGCTCCTATATGTATATTGTGTTGTAAACAACGTAACAAGATGAATGAATATAATATATGTTGGTTTTCTCGGTTTCGGTTTCCAGGGGAAAAATCTCTGTGTAATGTTTGTATTTTCCATTGTATATTTTCTGTTCTTTTCTGAATATCTGTTTACAGTAGACATTGTACAAGGTTAGAATTTACACTAACCGCCTCTCAACGAGCTCTAATTTCTCATTTCAGTCGTTCCCATAGCCCCACAAGGAGCACTTAGACAATCCTGTGCACTCTGAAAATGGAGACCTCGTCCTCCTCGTTCCAGACTCAAACAACCTTGCGCACTCCAAAAAGGGAGACCCTGTCCTCCTCGATGCACTCTCCACCATCACCTCTGCATTATCAAGTTAGCGCATTGAAGGAAGAGGTGCCTCCCCCGCCTTTTCACCCTAGCCTCACCATTGTCAAAGAGGAGATGCCACCTCCAGTTTTGCATCCAGGCCCGAGCTCAGAGAAGGTGACAAAGCCACCCTCAGAGGTGCGCCTCCCCACTGCCACTAGCCTTCTCACCCCCCCAGTTCTCAGGCCGGGTGAGCCTTACTACAAGGACGTGAGCTGTATCGTGGAGGAGGAGATCCCTCCAAGATGACAACTGACAGACGAAGGGAAGGATTCAACTGCAGCGGAAGACAAAGGCAAGGACAAGGGAGAAGAGAGCTCACACTCTTCCTATCATCTAGCAGAGGAGCATCTTGAGCTCCTCTTCGACATTCGTCAGCGGCAAGACGAATAGGTGCATGGCCAAGGGATCATCAATCAAAGCCTAGACTTGTTGTTTGAGGCATTCATAGATGCTCCAGCGCAAGCCCGCTATCCAACTTGCAAGAAAAGATTCACCCCGACATACACGTATCATGGATATCCAGGTTCTCCAATGGCATGACGCGGCTCACCCCAGGTCCCGGTTTTTTGTTAATTACAATTATAGAGCATATAGTGATAAGATAGTTTTCACTATCTTTTTTGTTTATGCAATTCTCTCAGTAATGGCGACTCTGAATGAGGTCAGCCCTAGGATAGATAGAGGGAACAAGGTTCCTGTAGACACTAGTAATTCTCTCCTCTTTTTTTGTAAAATATTTTTCAGACATGATAGACACATTATCGCTTGGAGCCACCTGTTCTGGTTTACTTTGAAATAATATTTTCTTGCTATATTTATGGGAATTGAACCCAGGTGGCAAGGATGACAATCATTCCTTGCAACAACTATGATATATTAATAATTGAACCCAGGTGGGAAGGATAACAATAATATATTAATACTTTATTAATGTATTAATAATGTATAATGTATAATATATAAATATTAACTATGATATATTTCAGTATTATAATAATGAGTTAATACATTATTACAAGGTATCATTTGTATATTGTAGTATTACATTATTAATGCGTCAGTAATTTATTAATGTATCACTACCCTATTTATGTATTACTTTAATGGAGTATAAATACTTTATTAACTTATTATTACTTTAAATAATGTAATATTTTAATATTTTTTTAATGTATTAGTGTTTTATTAATGTATTTTATTAATAATATTACTAATTAATTAATTAATACGTTGCTAATTTTACATTTGTAAATTACAATATATATTAATGTATTAATACTTTAATTTAGACATTATATTAATGTATTACTATTAATTAATTTAGATAATTAATAATTTAAGTTAGTAATTTAAATGAAGTTATATTAAGTAATAACTTAATATATTAAATATATTAAATAATTTAAATTAAGTTGTAGTAAGTAAGTAATAACTTACTTATTACTTAATATATTTAATATATTTAGTAATTATAATTAAGTTATTACTTAATATAATTAAGTTAGTAATTTAATTTAAATTAAGTAATAGATTTTTAATAAATTATTAATTATTTAATATATTAATATATTAATTAAATAATGTACAATAATTAATAATATATCAATACACTAATATATAAAGTGGTTGATATACATCCATAGGCCCCATTTTCCACTTTTACAAATTAATTTCGATTGACCTATATCAACCACTTTTATAAAGTGGTTGTTGAACCTTATGCATATCTGTATGTATATTTTACTTCTTACCAACAAATAATTATAAAATAATTATAAAAGTTAATGAAATAAATTAGAGGTTAGTAAAATAATAAAGAAAAGATACATAATTATTATGTTTTGTTTCTTTATTAAATATATTGTTATAGTATAACATTAAATATGGATGCAACAATAAGTATAATACTAATAATTTATTTTTAAGTCAATGTCAAACGTGACACCAAATTGGTGTATGATACTTTCATGTTTCTGGGACAAGAGATCCCCTCACACAACTATTTACCTAAATATTTAAGAATTCAATATTAAAGAATTTAATATTTACCTAAATATTAAAGAATTCAATTGGATAAAATAAATATTTACCTAAACAGAAAAAATAGACCATGCAGAATTTCATAATGTAATTAAAGAATTCAACGATTCCATTTGTTTGAAATTTTCTTTAAAAATTGTAATATTCACAGTTTGGGGCAGTTAAGTTGTATACATTAGAGATGAATTTTCTTTAGAAATTGTAATATTCACAATTACGGGCAGCTCTATAAAAAAGAGCGAGGAATGACAACAAAACAATATAGTTATAATAGGAAGCGAGGAATGACGACAAAACAATATAGTTACAACAACAAAACGATATAGTTACAATACGAAGAAGTAATAATGGCTCTTGTTTTATGGCGTCGTTGGTTTACATATCGAGCGTTCACAAATCGTTCAGCAGCTCCATGAATGTTCGTTTGACTCTCTGTAAACCACCTTTAACTATTCGAATGTTAAAATATTAAATTCAAAAGAACACTTTATATATAGAGACACATGAACTGCATTCGGAAAAACAGCGTAGACTTCATGCATATCAAAATGGAGTACCGAGACCAGAAATAGATGTCAAAAAACACGGCAGGGTTGTTGTCCACCCACGGAGTATAAAAAAAAAAATCGTTTCGACATGAAGGCAATCTTGGAGCGCCTTTTTTGAGAGTGTGTCTGCTGCCTTGTTAAAGTCCTTATATGTATGGTGGAAAGATATGCTATTAAAATGACAATGAAGCTCTTGAATTAGAGCTTTCCAATCCTGCAACATTAAAGAACGAAGACTACTCTTGCCATTACACCAGTTGATTACCAGCTTTGAGTCTCCAAATATAACAAGAGTCTGAAGATTTAAAAACTTTGACAAATGAAGAGTGGTCCAAACACCCAACAGCTCCGCCCTATGCAGCTGATTGTGTATACGGTCCAATTGGGTGAGAACACATGGTCGAGTCACAGGGTGCCACATGGCACCCAAAAGAAGTCCAAGAAGGGTTGGGTAAAATGTTTTTGCACCTATGCAAGGTTCGAATAGTGGAACTCACGGGCAAGCAACAACCTAAGCACCACGCGCTAGCGACCAAGGCAAATGTGTTCCTTGTTAAACCATGTGGCACATTGTCATTTTAAAGTTGATTTAGCATGGAGTTTAGGGGTTAGCGCCTGGTCGTCGGGGGATACCCATCGACCAAGGTGCCCTCCACGTGACCAGGAGCAAAGGACTGGGGGACGAGAACCATGGGTGTGGGTGCCATTTGGCCCTGGCGCCTGGCCACATGGCCTTCCATATGACCAGAGCCAACGAGAAAAGGGGTGAGACGTTGTTTAGGGGCTTAGCGTTGGCCACATGGGACACCATATGGCCATGATCCTGGAGAATAGGGGCGTGAACCCAATACTTGGCAAAAAGTGGTTTTTTAAACTATAGAAATGGATTTTTAATTAATTGATGCCCTATTTTAATGGGATTTTGCCCATTTTTGGAGGATCTGGATTCGAGATTGAGGCCAAATTTTTGGAGAAATTTGGGATGTGACCCCAACTCAAATTCTATTTAAATCCAATCTTTTTTTTTTATGGAAAACAAGTTCAAAATAGCATAATTATGCCAAGTTGTAGAGAGAAAGCCATTTTTATGTAGGGAAGCCATAAGAGTAGTTGAGCTTTGGAGGCCATTTATGGGATTTATACTCCACCTTTTTCATTGTCGTGTATTGCGTTGATTTCCTAAGATAGATCAAAACATTTTTGTGTCAGTAGGGGAACAAATTTATGTAATTATAATATAATTTTGAAGCAATGAATATTAATAAGAAATCCCTCCCGCATTGAAGACAGGCCTGGAGACATAGGAAACTTTGTCGAACTCCGTTAACAAGTTTGTTTCTTTTTGGTTTGCTATTCTTAATGCTAATTTTTTGTTCTATATTTTTTTATGATGGATGCAACATTATTTCATTAAAGCTCCTTATTCTTCTCTTTAATTACTAAACGGTAAATTGACTCATGCAAAATACTTAACCAAGTCATTTAAAAGATCATTTCAGGTCAAGTGGTATCATAGTAGGTTGACAATTGGTTGTTTTGAGTATGCATGATCACCAGGGAAAAGTTAAGTCGTGGTGAATGAGAGATTGTAGACGGATATCCTGAAATTGGATCAAGAGAGAGGATATCGCAAAGTGAGAATATGGCATCGAAAGAAGGACTTTCTCAAAACGAAAGAGAGTTTCAAAGAAATTTCTTTTCCATGTCGGATATGGTAAAAGTATTGTATGATGATTACTTAGAACATAAGATACATGTTCAAGGGGAATATTCAAAGCAAGGAAAAAGTGAAGAAGGAGAAGACCCTCCAAAACCTCCTTCTTCTCTATCTTCTTCTTCAAGTACAAGTACAAGTTCAAATCCTACTTACACATGAAAACATTCACATTCTCATAAACATAAGTATGTCATTCCATTACTTAAAATTGATGTGAAATTCAATTTTCCCATGTATAATGGAGAAGTCAATGCTGAGAATCTTGATAATTGGGTCAGACAGATGGAGGTATATTGCAGTGTGCAACAAATCAATGATGAAGAAACCAAGATCAAATTGGAATTGCTTCGTCTTGCAAGAAAAACACTCATATGGTGGAAGAGTAAGTTGAAACTGTTGATATTATGGTAGCTACGAGAGGTATTTACCTCCACGTGTAAACCTGACAAGGATAGAATACTTCGGGAAGCAAGAAGAAACCCTATTGAGATGGCTAATAACCCTAGAAGAATTTTTGGCTCAAGAAGATAATTTATATTAGGTTATTAGCCTCCAAAAGAATAAGTCGGTTGAAAATAATAATATATATTGAAAAGACAGATACCCAGAATGAGAAGTCAACCCAGGAAGTTAGCCAGAATTAGTATAAATACAGGAGGCTAGTTCTCATTCTGGCAGACAGTCTCAGAATTGTAGAGCAGCACTTGTGCACACTGCAGTTGCCCAGTTTCTGCGCAGGTTTGGAGGACAGTTGTCATTACAGCTACTACAGCTAGCAGTTACACTTGAAATATCTCTTGGCCGGGGTCTGGAACATCTGATCATATCTTGTTGGTGCGTTATCCTTGGGGAAAGGTGCACTACCCTTTGTTTGGGTATCTAGCCTAGGGTTTTCTTCCGGAATGATTCTCTATCAAGGTTAAGGTGCTCAGAGGGTGGCTTCAGCCTATGGTTGGGTGACAATAGAGATATTGTCAATGGTAAAATGAGCACATCCATTATATTATAATAGGTTATGGGCCCACACCTCCTTCATTCAGTCTAAATGCTGGAAGGAAACATAGCCGCTAGGATATTGAGCTCGTTGAGGAACTGTTGCTAGGGTTACTAGCATAAGCATCTTCCAAGACACTGCCACTAAGGTTACTAGCAGGAGCAGTTGCAGAAACCCTAATCCTCTTGTTGAGGCACCTTAAGTGAATGGATTGACCTAATCTCTGGATAGATCAGTGCATCCTAGCCTAATACATCTCCTGGTACTCTCAACAAGCTAAGACATGAAGTTTGAGCTTGTGGTCAAATCTAGGGTTTGACCAAGTCAAAGAATCCATGACTTATTCTATGAAGTCAACGAACAAGTTAGATGGAGCCTCTAACTTCAGAGCATGGAAGACAAGGATTAACCTCATCCTTGCCAAGAATAAAGTGTTGGATATTGTGAAACCAGAGTTTGAAGAAGGGAAATAGAAGGAACCACAGAATGTTGCAGCTATTGAGAAGTTCAAAAACGATGACATTAATGCTATGAGTATCATAGTGGAATCTATAAATTACCACTTGATACCATGCATCTCCCATCTTGACTCATCAAAGAAGATGTACGATGCCCTAAAAAATCTCTTCTATGTCAGAAACATTGGACAAGTAATGAGTCTGAAGAATGAGCTCCATGACATGAAGATGAATGATGATGACAGCATAACATCATACTTTGTGAGAATTTCTCAGTTAAGAGATCAACTACAAGGTATTGAAGAGATCATCTCAGAGAAGGAATTGGTAAACATAGTACTCAATGGTCTTCCCAAGACGTGGGATGCATTTGTCGCAAGCATGAACAGAAGAAAGGAGTATCCAACATTTGAATAACTTTGGACTTGCTGTGCTAAAGAAGAATCAAGGATCAGTGAAAAAGAGAAACCCCAAACTAAGTATGATGATCAAGCCTTCACTGCAAGATTCAAGAACTTCAGGAGCAAAAGGAAGTTTGGTTCAAGGAGAAAGCCAAATCAAGAGAAAGACATTTCAGAAGTACAATGCTTCAACTGTCGAAAGTATGGTCACTACAAGAATCATTGTCCCGAGCTAAAGAAAAGGAAGGAGAAACAC
>ML789779.1:198012-218026 GCA_009831015.1 Picea engelmannii | reverse complement strand
ATATTGATTAAAAAAGAAACTTATAAATAACATATTTACCCAACACACAACAATTATCTATTATAATAAAACACCATTATTTATTTATATAGGTCGATATATTCTTTCTATCTAAAAGCGCGCGGGGAGTTTTAAAGATATTAAAACTTTTGTTAATACAATTATAGGTGCTCAAACAATATGACCAAATCTATATACACAATCTAAACACTAACCAAAATGACAATACAGCATAACCGGCATGGAAGTGAGGCAGTACGCCTTTTTATTTATACCCTTAGCATGTTTGTCCCAAAATATAATCTACTTTTGAGATACTAATTTGCATCATGCTTCATCCTTTCTATATCTTATAAAATCTTTATATCTATAATTATAGATAAATTAAAATATGTTAGAGATAATGTTTTCATTATTGTTAAAGAATAATTGAGAATTTTTAGGAATTTTTTTGGATTCGGTTTTTTAGAAGTTAGTGATCTATATATCTTATATATGTAACCTTTTACTATCTTATATATGTAACATTTTACTTGATGAATAATAAGACATAAGACATGAGAAAGTGTTTTCTCTATGCACTCATTTTTCCAATTTGGTATCAAAGCTAATCATTTGTCTACGAAAAGGAGTTTGCTAGAAGAAATTGATGTCCACGTGGGTTTTCTACAAATCGTTGATCATGCTAGAGAATGTGATCCACATAGAGTTGAGTTATAATTATATTTGTGGTTAGGATCCCATTGTGGTTTTTATTAATCCCTTTCCCTTCAACGTGGTGTGGTTGTTGGGATACGAGCCCGGATCGAAATTGGGTAGTAGAAGCATGAGTGCAGGAGCCATCATTTGGGAGAGGCATACAATATGTTCATCGGGGGAATCAGCTTGAGAAGTTGGAAGTCTCGAGTGTCTAGAATATTGAGGAAAAGGTTGAGTCTAGTGGCCAAAAGAGAGCGACTTGGGCACCATTTCTCCCATCGCCATTGGTTTCATTATGGACACTAACATCTTTGGTGTTGTGTTGCAGGACAATTGACTTTGTGAAGAAGTGACCACCTCTCTTGTTGTTGTACGAGGTAATAGTTTTAGATTAGTTTTTTTTGAACATGGAGAATATAGTGTTGGAAAAATTTAATGGTCATAATTTCCATACCTGGAAGGTAAAGGTTCAATTGCAGGTGATGCATAAGAATTTATGGAATATTGTAAAATGTATAGAAAAATAACCTACAGATTCCAAGCAATTAATTGAATGGGAAAAAAAGTAGGAAAGAGCTAAGTTTATCTTTGGATTGTCTTTTTCAGATTCTCAACTTCATCTTATTGATTTAAAAAAATCTTTTACATAAATGTGGGAACAATTGAGTAATATATTTGCGGAAAAAGTTGTAAATGAAATTTTTTCCTTAAAATTACAATTGTTCAAACTTAAAATGCATGATGAGACATCCTTGTCTACTCACATAAATTATTTAAATTCTCTCATAGGTTAGTTGGCATTGAAGTAGATGATGATGATGATGATGCAAAGGAAATTTTACTAAACAATTTGTCTTCAAATTATGACAATGTTATGTTTACCTTAAGTCAATTGTCCTCTCGAACACTGGATGAAATGATAGCAACACTCATAGAAGAAGAAAAGAGGATTAGAGAAAGAGACACAAAACTCAGTTCACAAGATAAAACTACACTATTTTCTAATGGAAGGATGAATAAAAATAAGAGTTTAGTTGAATGCTTCTACTACTGAAGAAAATGACATACACCATTGAATTGTAAAATCCATGTCAAAGATATTTTAAAGGGAAAACTATAAGAATAAGCCTAACATAGTGATATTTGAAGACTCATCAGATGCCATCTTTGAAGACTCACCAAATTATGTCAGTGATGATGAATTCAATACAAAGCCTCTCAAATTTTTCTAGAATATAACTATTGGTTATTTATGTTATATTTATTTTTTGTAAGATTATGACTACAGTCTGTTATAAGATTGTGTCTTTTGTTGTCTTTCAGTGCTCCAAGAAAAACAATTATAGGTTATTTTTGTGTGCTTGTGTATGTGAAAAAAATGTCAAGTTGTATAATTGTCTATTGGATACATTCAATATCTAGTCTTCTTTCCTATATAACTAACAAATGCATAGTTTGTTGTCTATTTGACATACAAAAGTATGTTCATAGAGTGATTTGGTATCGAGACTATTTTTCAGGGTAGTCAAGAATCGTCGATCCTACAAATACGTCATTGATGGTCAAAAACAATTGTATCTTAAATGGATTAAGTGGTAGTTCGAAGTTGATGGTTGAAAAAGAGAGTAGTCTATGAGATTTCAAAGTGGATAGAGATGTTGATGAAGACCAGAATAGACATAGATCAAAGTTCAGAAATGTGTTTATTTTGATTTCAGTATTTTTTTCAAATAATGTAAGCATTAAGGGAGAGTGTTGGAGATAATGCCTTCATTATTGTTAGGAGTTGTTAGCAAATAATTGAGAATTTCTGGATTAGTTATTTTTAGCTAATCAGATCCACTAGAAAGTGGATTTAGTTTTCTATAAGTTAGTGATCTATCTTATATATGTAATGTTGGAGAATAACAAAGAAATTCCATGATTAGTTGAGTATTGTTACTTTAATAGAATTGGTTTGGGTATGAGTTTGTTATGGATAGTTGAGATATTATCTCAACTATATCGATTGTGTAGTTAAGATAATTATCTATCTTAAGCTACTTGTAATTGTATTTATATTGTGATTATACTTAATGTAAAACAGTTTTGGTGTGTATCTTGATTTGCAATATGGTATCAGAGCTTGGTTGGGATTAATCCCTCATAGGAGTGCCCAAAAAGATGTGAGAGTTGTGTTGCTAATTTTCTGTAAATATGTAAGAGTGTATTTCTGTGTGTTTTATTTGTTTTGTGCCTTGAAAGGAGCACTTTCTGGGTGAAAGAAAGAATCCTGAGCCGTATGTGTGAAATTTGCATGGCCATTATTGAAGTAGCTGCCAGAGGGTATAGTTGCCAAACGTTTTTTCCGGGCTTCCAGTAGCCACATCATAATTGATCGCCTACTATGAACAAAGTAGAGTCGAATTTCAAATGTTAGCCATATCGCTTCGAATTCTTTAGAGTCAACACAACGTTGAACATTCAACTCCTTAAATTTAAAATAAGTGACCTAATATTTGGATCTGCATTCAAAGCAAGGATATGAGAATAATTAGAGTGCAAGATCATAAACTTCAACTCTCAGACGGATGACTTGTTGAGCGAGATGAATTTCACCTTTGCCAATGAGGACTCCTATCTTCAAGTAATGGTGTTGCACGTATCCATCTCATAAGATCTCATATGTTTTGATTCCCACTGCAATGGATAGCTTGTAGATAATTATCCTTTGGTATCCTAGTTTGATAGCAAGAGATCAAGTACGGGCTCTTCGGCAACGCGAATGCATATAGTGTGACGTGAGTTATATATTTTATATTTATTTTGGTTTGTAAAATTTATTATGATGCAGAATCAATTAATAGAAGAGAGTAATATAATTTCAATTAGTGGTTCTCAATGTTATTCGGTATCGAGAGAACAAATCATTAATTTGAATATGCTTGCATTATGTAAGATGTTGGTGGGAATTGTTGTACTTCGGTGCTTCAAGAGCATCAGTTACAGGTTATTCTTGTGTATATTGTTGTAGATATGTTTAAAGAAGGCCAGTTGTATGATTGACTATTGAAAATATCCAGTAATTAGGTCACTATCCTATATAACTATCGAAATTTGCTCTTCAGGGAAATTTCATAGATGGTAGTGTATCCATAGGATAATACGTCAATGATCAATGATGGTCTGAAGCGGTTATACTTTAAATGGATCAAGAGGTAGCTTGAAAGTGTGGAGAAGAAAAGAGAGGAAAACGAGGGATTGCAGAGTGGGTAGAGTTGCTAATGAAAACTAACGAGACAAAGATGACATATCTGACTTGTATGTGGTTTCTATATTGTAAAAAAAAAAAAATCATTTCTCGATTAAGGGGGAGTGTTGGAGAATAATGGTGAAATGCCATGATTAGTTGAGTATTGTTACTTTAATAGAATTGGTTTGGGCTATCTTAAGCTACGTGTAATTGTATTTATATTCTGATTATTACTTAATGTAAAACAGTTGTGGTGTGTATATCGATTTGCAATATGTAACCCTTTACTTGATCAATAATAAGATGTGAGAAAGCATTTACTTTGTACACTAATTTTTCGAGTTAACTACACAATTATTGGTGAAATAACAATTTTTTGTTATTTAACAACCAAAATCTCCAATTCCAACCATAACAACTTTTGACTAGATTTTCAACAAAATTCATCAATAAATACATGACCAAAAATAATAAAAAATATAAAACTTTTAAACTCCTTTGCTATTAAAATAACATAAGCCATATATTATTCAACTTTAAAGTAATTTAAAAATCCCTAATAAAAATGCACGTGATTAGGGAATGACTGGCTAATACACCTTATGATTAGATATTAATAAAAAAAAACTGAATAAATAAACAAATAACTTTTACTCTCTTATAACTTATAAAAACTAATAAAAACAATAATTTATACTCATATATTCAATAATTTTAAAAACAGTAATTTATATTCATAACTTAAAATTTAAAAAATATATATTTATATAAAATATTACAATTATTTATTAATTGAAAATACCAAAAATAAAAAATGATTATATATATATATATATATTCCATCTAGAAGGCCACTCTATTGATTAAAAAAAGAAACTTAGAAAGAACATATTTATCGAACACACAACAATTATCTATTATAATAAAACACCTTTATTTACTTATATAGATCGATATACTCTTTCTTTCTTTCTATCTAGAAGCGCGCGCGGAGTTTTTAAGATGTTAAAACTTTTGTTAATACAATTAAATGTAGGAGTTTATGGGATTGCCAAATCAATAATCAATGTTATAATTTTGGAATTTCTAGAAGCTGACCGCAGGCCAATTACAGTCTTGGAAACTTCTGATCCGCCATTTTCGAGAAAAAATCGCTTATTTTGTTTTTTGCGCGACGGAACGAAAGAGATTTGAGGAGTTCAAGCATAGCTCCTCTACAGGTGGAAGGAAATTTATATTTGCACGGATGATATGTCGACAGCATCACAGAGACAGAGTCAGAGAAAATGAAAGCCGCCTCTTATTTTTAACGCTGGAAGCGTCGGACTATGTCGTTGAAATCAAAACTGGCAGAGCTCTGACCGAGCAAATGTAAGCAACACGAGGTTTGAATATAAGTGGCAGATGAGCAGATCTGACAAGACCACGTGCTGCTACAGGCACTCATATCCAAACAACCTGACAGAAGCTGACCGTCGCCATTAATAAAACTGTTAATATATGCCCAGTCCCCCCACTCACGAGTTCTATTCCGTCTCTCTCATCCATTTCATCTGATCTATCTAAGTATCTATGGGCAATTGCGTTGGACACTGCGTGCAGAGAAATCATGTTATGGAGAACAAAGGCAGCAACAGATCGGGCTACAAATCAATGCAATTGCGAGAATATGGCGATGGTGGGGTTTGTCACAGGGGGATTCTTCCCCATGTAGATCGCAGTTCTCGTGAAAGGTGCCGCTCTTCTGTGCAACAATTCACTCAACATAATATTGAGATCGTCCACGATCTTAATATTCAACAACCAGCACAGCTTGATCTTCGTTTACAAGGAAAGAAGTTGAATTTTAATAATCGAATTCCTTCAGAAGGCGGAGAAGTTCGCAGAATAAAGGTGCTGGTCTCTTCCAGGGAATTGTCTGAGATACTTCGTCGGGATAATGGTGAGGGAACTGGAGTTATAGAGTCTGTTCTATTTCATAAATTGCGTAGTGGAAACGGTTTAGGTTTTAATAGACGTTCTGGACAGTCTTGGAAGCCGTCGCTGGCAGATATCCCGGAGGTAATTTCCTCTTGATATTAACAGTAAAGAGGAGCTGCTCGTACTGTAATTTGGGGGACGTGCAAACTGGCATTCCTTTCTGCCAATTTCCTATAAATTCCGAAGTGTCATTAATCGGTCATTGAAGATGACGATGGTGTAGAAAGATGAGATGTAAGAAATGGAAAAGTTTTTGGTATATAACGTTTTTATTTATTTTAATTTTGGATTTCTGAATTGCTTTGTCAAATTGTTATATGAAATGGACACATAAATTTGTACGAAAATATTATTTTTTGTTGTTTAAAATTCATTTCTGAATGCAGAAATAAATTTAATCTGTTGAAAAATATCTAGGTAATTTGAATTATACAAAAATCTCTAGGTGGTAAACAGACAAATACATTTAGTAAATGCAAGAATTCAAAATAACATTAAACATATACATACAACATATACAGGAAATACCCATAAATATAAACACAGTTATAATCCACATAAATAAATAATAATACAACATGTAAATCTGTTACCAGTATTTACAGGAAATACTTATAAATATAAACACAGTTATAATCCACATAATATAAACACATAAAAATACACATGTAAATAATAATACAGCCTGTAAATCTATCACACAAGTGACACTTATCTTGATAAGAATATTACCAACTGCACCAACTGAAAATCTATATCACAAGTGATACTTATCTTAATAAAAATATTAGTAATTATACATATTTAACCACTGATATATACAGATTCAACAATATCTTGTTGTATTTCATGCAAATATCCCAAAAAAAAATAGTAAAAAATACTATAAAATATGTATATATATATATGATTTGACAAATGCTCATCTAAGGGGGACCTGAATGGATTCTGTGAAAACCCTAGGGTCGGGGAATAAGCTAGACCACTATGAGGTAGTTGGAGAATTGGTGGAATATGGGTCTCACCCATTAGAATACGTGGAAACTTTTGTCCCATCGATTCCGGAAGTTCTGAAGGACAGTGGCACAAAAGGGATAGGTTCTAACACAAGGAACACCAAGGTGGAGGTCCGTAAGGGTTACTCAATAGATAAATTAATTCCTAGGGTTTACACCTGCTGGGTGGATCTGGGGGTACAGTTAGAAGGAAAAGATGGAGATGGTCCATTATCTTTTACACCTAGTGGACAAGTGTGCCAAAAATGCAAGGAGAGAAGGAAACCATGTTAGTGGAACAATCCCGAAAACATTTAGAGTTTATCAAACATTTAATTCAGGATTGACCTCTATATCTCGTCCTACTGGAAACGTCTCGATTGGTAGCCACTTCATCATCGAGTCGACCATGTTTAGAGGTAATTACAAACCCTTCGAATTTTCCTTGTTTCGAAGAACAACTATGTGGTTACAATCTCTTTAGGGTGGAAACTCCAGAGACCTTAGGGTTTATTGGTAACCTCTTAGAACTTTCAAAGTTTATCGGCACCGGTTCTCAGATCTCTACGGATGGGAAAAAAAGGCACAGAATATCCTGAAGTGGAGAAAAAACGTGATCAAGCATAAGGAAGGGTGGGTAAAAATGATCGTGGGTGAGGATTTGAGGATGGACTTTATGGGGAAAACTATTGTGGGGCGATTATTTGGAGTTTCACGTTTAGAGGTCATATTTTGGGGTTGGATAAATTGTAACTGGAAACTTATGCTAAGCTATCGCCCAAATTTCCATATTCTGATTAAGGGATGGTTAAGCTTCATTTTCAATTCAGAGGAGGATTCAGTAAGGATCTCGGGCTCCCGGTGATTTTGGGGCTCATGTCTTTTAAACTTAAAATTATGGCATCCCTATTTCGACCCACGTTAGGAGGTGATGAAGATGGCCCCCATCTGGGTAAAGCTTACAGGTTTTCCCCTAGAGCCATGGAATGAAAAATTTAAGTGGGATCTGGGGAATTCTCTTGACATAATCCTTTTGGTAGATTCATCATACAAATCCAATGTGCATCAATCGACGACTAAGATTTTGGTGAATCTGGACCTGGGTTATCAGAAATCATCGATGTAGATGTGGGTGATTGGGAGTATACTCAACTCTTGGACTATGTGAATGTTCCCTTATGATGCTTTAAATTCCATGGGGTTGGTCATGTTGTTGAAAAACACACTAAGAACTTTGTTAAGAAGGTCTGATAGAGGAGGGAGGGGGGCCACTCCAACCTTATGGATTTCAGAGGTGGGACTCGCGTGATTTGTAACCATTGTTTGAGGAATGCACTTATAACCCAGAAAAAAGGGTGGATACTACTAAGGTTTCAAGATCCCTTGATGTCATGGACAAGCCCAAGAGGATTCTTAAGGGTTTACATACTCACTCTGTGTCACAAAACAACCATTTATAGGAGGGGGATCTCTCATATAACCAAACCATTCGTCTTGACGAAATCATAATTCCCTTTTCGGCTAGGAAGGTTTGGTGATGCTGGGAAATCTCACACCTATGGACCTAATACCTAAATGGGTGTTGACGAATAAATCTGTAAATAGTTTTGACAATATAATTTCGTCTAAGGGGGAAACAAATTCTGAGTCCCTACCAAAAGGTTTGAACTCCCGCGAAGTGGAACAATGGAAGGATATGTGTCCCACAAGAAGGTTAAGAAATGTCTATCCCAAGGGTTTATCACCAACAAACTCTCAATTTATGAGTAAGCATTATTTTGATACTTCACTTCCTATTTCTACTTCCTTTGTGGATGGTGGCTTCATTTTCAATGTGCAATCAAAGAAGGAAGGATTTGAGAAGTTGGATAACCCTCTTTCGGCTAAGCCATATCCCACTAGGATTCACCCTACAATTGGGTCTAGGAACTTTTATAAACCCCTAGTTCATCCTAGTGAGGAATTCCCTTCCCTCTTTGGAAATCAAGTCTCCACTTCACAGGGGAATTCTACCGAGAATTTTTATCATCTCGGGTCAAAATTTCTAGTACGAGCCCATGAAAAAATCTTCTTGGGGGGGGGGGAGTTTAGGTCTAGATACTATGAAGATAGTGGGGAGGGGAGGTTTAAGTAGGAAAACCCTAATGCCCCATGCATTGAAGAAGTTAGTAGCACAAATTTTGCAAGGAAAAAAAGTTATTGGTTTGGGATCTTAAAGATTCACAACTTGATTCCAGGTCTCCATGATGAAAATATTCTCACTAAACATAGGGGTTTTGAGTATCCCTACAAAGAGATTATCCCTCCATAGGTTAGTTGAAAAGGAATAGCTATACATATTCCTTATCCAAGATACAATGGGCAAGGGGGATTTGATTGTGGGGAGTCCAAAAAAACTACTATGTAAATGGGAGTTTTAGTGGGTAGATGCTAATGGCCTTTCAGGTGCACTCTTAATGGGATGGCACACAAAAATTTCCTTAACAAATGATTTTTCTATGCAATCAAGTTTATGCATGGTGTTCAAGTGAGAGGGGTTAGACATTGCACTTACAATATTGAACGTATATGGGAATTATGATAAGAATAAGAACTATTGGGATCGGTTCTTCAGTTGGTCCATAATAAAGGATAACAATTTGAACATAGGTGGAAATTTGAATTGTATTGTATGCTAGTTGGAGGTCCGGGGGTTGAAAATCGACCTAACATACTTTATGAATATTTTATACACCAGATTCAGTTGGAAGATCTAATCAATGTGGATACAACAAAAATTAATCCCACTCAAAAGAATAAAAGACCTAGGATTGTTGCGCTCTCTGAGTGTTTAGATTTCTTTCTAATTCTAAATAAAATGTTAATAGGATTGGACATGTATAGAAGCTAGGCGGGAACCAATGGGAGTTCAAATAATAACCCCATTTTACTTGAAATAAAAAAAGATGAGGACAATCCACCTTCTTTGTTTAAAATTAATCTGGTCTGGTTAAGAGAGAGTGGATTCCAAACAATCTATACTCACATCTTCCAACGAACAAAAGATTGGCAGACTCTGTATTGGCACTCAAGAAGAAATTGGTGGAATGGTTGGAGATAAGGTTATGAAGTAGGCAAAATATTATAAAAGATATATAGGAAGAAATTGCCAAAAATTTTAGCAACAATACTGCTATGGTATCATATGCAGAGGAACTTTTGATTCTTGTATAGCTCGATACAAAAAAAAACAAGGCTTCTTAGAGACATAGAGGTGGATTGGTGGATGAAAAGTAGAGTGGAGTGGTTGGAGTTAGGAAATGAAAATACTAAATTATTCCATCACTTCACCAACTATTAAAAAGCATCAATATAATTTGGGAGCTAAAAGATGATGAAGACCATAATGTAAGAGGATTCAAAAATTTGGCGAAAATGGGGTTCAACACTCTTCCAAAATCTATAATGAGCCAAAGGCCACTAATAATTTAGAGATTGTGAAGGTTTGATCTTATTTTCCTCATTTGGTGTCATAGGAGGATAATGAACCACTCTTTAAGGAAGTTAGCTTGATAGAATTATAGGAGGTGTTGTCTTCATTCTAGAAAGGAAAACTCCTAGGTACTAATGGGTGGATAGTTAAATTCTTCATTGGAATTTTTGACCTTTTAAGGTGTGACCTTTTGAGGGTGGTGGAGGAGGTCATATTTTCTGGTTGAGTCCTACCAAAATTCAACTCTACTTCCATTTCATTAATCCCAAAGGTGGAAAGACCTCAGAGCTTCAAGGACTTTAGGTTGATCTTATTGTGCAATTGCATGTACAAAATATTTGCTAAGGCCCTAGTGGTCCTCTTTAAAAAATTATTGTCCAAAGTCATTTCTTCTGAATAGTTCGAGTTCTTGGAAGGTCGGAAGATTCATGATGTTATTGGGACAACCTAGGAGGGGATACATATAATAAGGACAAAGAAATTAAATGTGATGGTTGCTAAACTAAATATTTCAAAGGATGTTGATAGAGTCTTTTGGCTTTACCTCTCACTTATCCTAATTCATATTAGGTTCTCACTAAATCTGGTTAATTGGAACTAGGATGTGTGATGTCAATCTCACTTTCATTATTAGTGAATGAGGTAGCCTCTCCTTTTTTTCACCCAGACAAGAGGTCTACAACAAGGGTTTACACTACCTTTTCTTACTGGTGGTAAAGGACTAAGCCGTATTTTTATGGAGGAAAAGAGGACATGAAAACTAAAAGGAATTAAAGTGGGTAATGATTATTTTTTTCTGACAAATTTACTATTTGTATACGATGTATTGTGCTTCACCAATGGAACAGTGACTAAAGGAATAGTGTTTAAGGACATACTAATCCTCCATTGCAAGGCAATGGGCATGGAGATAAATGTTGACAAGTCAACATTGTGCTTAAGTGGTGTATCAAAAAGAGCATAATTGGAAACTAAATAACATTAAACCTTTCAAATACTAAACTTCAACGATGGATTTAAGTATCTGGGATACAAAATAAATCCAAACTCTTATGGAAAGAAATGCTAAGGTTCGTTGATAGCACACATTTTGAAAATAATTAATCTTTTGTATAACTATTGGCTATCTAGAGGAGGGAAGGTGATACCCGTGAAGTCAATTATATAAGTTATTATGTTGTTTTGGAAGTCATTGGTGCACATACCCAAAGGTGTTTTAGAAAAAATACCTAAAATCAATATCAATTTTCTATGGAGTGGTAAGGATGGTTAGGAGGGAGTTCACTGGACCAATTGGCATTCTATTTCCAAGCCAAAAAAGAGGGCAGTTGGGGCCTAAAAAATATCAATGCTTTTGAACTCTTCTTGGTAGCCAAGTCACTTTGGAACCTAATAACCAAGGAAAATTTCTATAACGGGTTGATAGAACAAACATATATGGCCCTAGACATTATTCTAGCTTAGATTTGAAAGGAGGACAAGTCCAGGTCAAATGGATTGTTCCATTGGAAGGCTTCAATGTCGTCCTTTAACTTAATTGACAATATTTTATCTTGGAAAGTTGGAGATGGAACAAAGGTTAGGGTGGGGTTGGACACTATTATGGGATGTGGAAACAATATTTTCCTATATCAATACCTAATCTAGCATTTGCAGTAGAAATACATAATGTTCCTCTCACAAGCATGGGATCCAAATAGGATGGACTTGTGGTTACAAGGGTGGAAAACTATAGATCTTTAGGTATCCAAGGGGATTGGGAGAGAATTTGGGATGGATATGTTATAGAGTTTAAGAAGGACCATATTCATATTTGGAAGAAATAATATAGTCTCATATAGATTGGCAATAAAATACCACTAACTTATGAGGCAAATCTAGGCTACTAGATCTTGATGTCAACAGAAAATGGTCCTCTTGTATGGTGGTGGGACAAATTTTGGATGGTTATGGACCCCAAAAAGAGAAAATAATTTGTGTCTATCCTTACAAAACTAAGTACTTACATAGGAGGCCATGAAAAAAAGATCAGTCCAAGTTCCTAGAATCTCTACACTTTTTTTTGGAGAAGAAGAAACCAAAACACATTTTTTTGTTCACTATGTATTTGTTAAATAGGTGTGGAAAGATATAATCCATTGGTTGAGTCTAAGAGATTTTTGGAAGAAGGACTCTAGTGAACTATGTTTTCATAGCTAGTATAAGTGTTCAAATATCAAACAATCTAGAGCCATTCTATATCTAGTCTTGTGGGGTTTGTGGTTAGCCCATATTGGTAGGATCATTGTTGGTACACAAATACCTACTTTTTTGGTATCCTAAAAAGTAGTTTCATTCTTCAAATTTTGTAGGATTAATCCTTATCATAAACCTCAGAGACTAATAAGGGAATTGTTAGTAGATAAAATGTATATCTGAGGATTCTTCGATGAGACTTGTTAAGGGCTTGAAAAAAACTATCTCTTGGGTGGAATTTTATACTTCTCAAATGCACATTTTACTATCTTCAAGGAGAGCATAGGTAGGGGGACAAATAATCTTGAAGAACTTATAGCACTAAAAATCCAGCTAAAAAAATCATATAACTATGGGATCCGAGATCTATAGGCCTTCGACGATTCTTCTATGGTGGTCAATTAGTTACAAGGTTCACTAGAAATCACAAGCATATATCTATTAGTAGTAGCAACACATGTGAAGGAGATCATGATTATTTTTTCCAAGTTCAACATCATCCATATCTATCGTGAATTGAATGAAAGGGAAGACGGCCTCTCAAATGATCGTGAATTGAATTTAGTTTTTCAAAAACATTATTTCTGTATTTGAACATGTTTAAAATGAAAGTAACAAGGTCATTGTGGTATTTTTAAGCTAGAATATCTTGAAGAGAAATTAAGTTATGAAATTGGGTTAAATTATCTCTTATATCATTAAGAGTAGTGCATGTTAAAAGAAAGTAATGTTCATATTCAAACTCCTTTGTACTTTTTGTTATAGATATTAATATAAAAACAATAATGCATGTGAAAAAAATTATATATTTGTAATTTACATAGTCATATTTATACTTATACATTAATAATAATTATAATAATCTATTTTTAAGGTCACAACCAAGCCCTACCGAGGTATACATACGTTACCCCCCTCTGGATTTGAACTTGTGACATCTTATGAGGAACTTAACCATTAGGCCCACTTAGACTATATTAAAACAAATATGAAAACTTTTTCCATCTTGTCAAGAGGTCATATTTCGTTAGAAAAAACGGGATTTTGTTTCCCTCGCTATGGCTCAATTCCCCCAAGTCACATGTCATTTCTCATGGGCCATTGCATGATCAAACTCATGCAGTTTTTGTCAGGTGTAAATCCTTGGAGAAATTAGAAGAATCAATACCCCCACTTGCAACTCCTTAGTCAATGTAGTAAAATTTCCCACACAATGGAAAGTGACATATCACACATGATCAACCTATGTAATTCAACTCTAAATATTCTTACTTTTATAGTGTAGATCCATTATTTTAAGGGATCTACAGTATATTAATTTTGAGGAAGGGTATATTTTAACAACGTTACAAATATTTTAACAACAGTCAAAATGAAGACAAAATTATTCGTTTTACATACCTATATGGCCATTCAAGTAGACCATCAGGATCACTTCTAATACCGGTAGTTTCCATTAACTTCTCGTGCTCAGAGTAAGGAAAGAAGTATCATACCTTTGATGAGTTGTTTCTTGGCATTGTTTGTAGTTGGAGGTTTGTGCCAAGAACCAAGTTTGTAAAGTGGTATATGACTTGACCTGGTTTATAATCTTGAAATGCATAACCACCTTTCTTTCATGTTATTTCATCCTATGTCATATATTATCCTTTAATAACCATTAACCCAATAAGAAATTCAATTTCTTAGGAGTCTATTATTGATCACATGAGGGTCTTCTTTCCCTCTAAGTATCATTCTAACCAATAATCAGTGCCCCATTCATTATCTATTGGTGAAACCACTACATATATGTGTCCTGCAAGGAGTGTGAAAATGTGATTCCACTTAATGAACAAAGCATAAAACAATAATTCTAGTTATTCAAAATTTAATAGAATGTTTCAACAAACTTGGTAATATAGGATCCGAGACATGATCATAATATGTTGAAGTACTTGATTGGTCCTCCTCCAATTTGGATAATTCCATAGTTATACATTGATCGATGGGGACTGATACATGATCCCATCTATCAACCAAGTTTTTCGATCCACAATCATCCCATTCATTACTACTACATGGACCACAAAAAAAAGAGAGTTTTCTCATCCATATTTCAACTATTGCATTGTTCGTTGTTCAAACCAAATGGAATCCACAAGTGCCCTGGATTATTTTTCATGCATACCACTATGATCGATATGCATCGACCACCTCCCAAAAATATATGTGTACATGTCCTCTCTTGTGTGATTGGTCTTCATAGGTTCACATTCCCTCTCCCATTACTAAAGAACACCATTCAACAATGTATTTTGCATCTCGAATGAGGGAAGTAGTAGTGAACTTCATTTCTTTCCTACGTAATTCCCTTTTTATGCATGCACCTGCTCCATGATACTCCCCTTTCTCATGCCAGGAATCAAAATAGTTCCAAATGTGTGGTACATTTAGTTTGTTTTGCAACATACAAAACAATTGAAATACATGAGCATTTTTTAACTGGCCTATGCAACCATCTGACCAAATCTAATGTTGATCCATCCATATGTTCTTCTCCTTAAGGTGATTGTACAACAACTAAAAACAATATTGTGTGTAGGCTAAGTCATGGCATCGATCATCGCTTATGTAGAAGTGATACTCTTTCAATATAACTTTGTTTTGTTCATTACTATCCGTTCCATTCCTCTATGTGATACGTACCAATATGTTGACATGCTCCAAGTGATAATATTGGCTTTGAATCTCATTTTGTGGTTGAAGGGTATAATTCTCAACAAAATAAACCACTAATAACACAATACCAACAAGAAATGTATCTCTTCATATTCTAAAATGCGCGTCCTGCCATTGAGCCACATGGACATGCTGAACATAATGCCACGTATTTTTGATGAAGTCTTTCATCAAGTCACAAACTAGTACTTGGGAAGTAACCAATGGTATCTTTTTTATTTCATGTCTTTTATCAATATCATATGTCACATATTTAAAGATTTTCAAGGCAACCTCCTTCCTTCCCAATTTATACTCATCGCTTACATGGATGAGGTGCTCAGTAATGTCATTCCACCAAACCTAGGGCATGTCTCATCTAAGCATGTTTTTTGATAAAATTTAAAACCCTCTGGCCTTGTACACAAGATGTTGTGAATAAATTCTCTAGATGATGATGACGACAATATAACTGGACATTCCTGCAAAATTGTGTTATGAAAAACAATATATATGTGTGTGTGTGTGTGTGTGTGTGTGTGTGTGATCATAATAACCATACTCAATGTGATATCTACAACAACACATGTTCCACATTCTGTTTATTCGAATATACCAAGGCTTGCATTTATGGAAAGATATTTGGCCTAAGTTAAGTGCACTGTGTTTTTTTCTGAATCTCTCATACAATTATGTTTGTGTAATGTCAAGAAAGTGTTTAATATGGGGTTCATGGTCGTTAGATCCCCTTCTCAATTTTAGTACATCTTTTTTGTTGGAAGAATTCATTGTGTTCTCATGCCAGAAATCCTAAAATAGTCTCTTAACCACTTCAATTAACTTCATGTGAGAATGAGGTATCCTTCCAATGAAGGCCCGCAGATCTATTGGGGCACCTGTTTCGAGGCTATTTCGTCTATGAGAATACTTTCTAAGGGTTTTGACATTGCATTTCAGAAGGTGAGAGGTTTGTTGTAGCAAACAATGTTTTCTTGTTATCTTTCTAACAATTGATTGAGACAAGACATGTTAGGATACATTGCAGTCTTTAGAATGAGACTTATTACCAATTCTTTGAAAACCATCTACAAGGTTTCTAACAATATGATGAATGTTTTCTACACTTTTAACTATTTTAATGCCTAAAATTCTCCTAACAGCAGTCAAACATCTATATTTTAACAAAGATAAAAATAATTGACATTTAGCCGCATCATATTTTGTTTCAAAATATTATTTAATGATTTTATAAGAGTGATAGCGAATACTACGGTTATGTAACTTACCTTCAAGTGATGTTAGACCACTTTCATCAACCTGAATGTGTTTAGGAGTTCTTCATCGTGCAATGCTCAATCTAGGTAGGGATGATGAACCCCTATTCTGGCACTCGTGACCTCCTTGTTGTGGAGTTAACAATGTTTCGGTTCTTTCCCCTTCAATCACTAACAGATCAATTGTGGGAGGAGAGTGGACATGGGATTATCTATTTTCTGGAACATTTCACTGTCCAAAAAGAAATTGCATCATTGGACCTTCTTCACCACAATGTTGTAAACCAATTTCTTCTCTAATTGCATCCATTGTATAATCAACTTCAAGCAAATCCTCCATCATCTGGTCATCCACAAAAAAAAATCTTGATGAGATATTGTTTGGATTTCTCTCAAATGAACTCTCGCTATATTCTTCTGGTGATGGAGGAGAAACAATAGTGGTATCTATTCTGCTAGAAATTGGATTTCCTTCTTCTGAAAGCCCATGCTTTGACATACGTAACTCTGCTTTTTCTCTTTCTTCTTCTGCCTTTTCGATCAATTTCTTTTTTATCGAGGACTTTCTTTCTTGAATTTGGTGGTTCCCCATGTTTAAAGATAAAAATTGGATTCCAAAAACCCACCACAAAATTGTCTTTGTATTATGTAATAAGGCACAACCAAGTGGAGAATTTTTTTTTTGTATTACAAAAGAAGACACATCTAATAATTCCAATTCCAATTGAACTTGAGAAAATTTGTCTTTTCATTCCAAGAAGACACAAGAAGATACAAACAACAATTCCAATTGCACTTGGAAAAATTTCTCTTCCAATTCCAAGAATACACAAGAAGATAGAAACAAGAATTTCAATTTCACTTAGACAAATTTGTCTTCCAATTCCAAGTAGACACAACAAGATACAAACAACAACTCCAATTTCACTTGGAAAATTTTGTCTTCCAATTCCAAGACGACACAAGAAGATACAAATAACAATTCCAATTTCACTTGGACAGATTTTTCTTCCAATTCCAAGAAGACACAAGTAGATACAAAGAAAAATTCCAAATTTTCCTACAATGGTCTGGCAATAGCACAAAAGTCTCTATGAATCTAACACCAACACTAAAATAAGTCAAACTTGTCTGTGTGGGCCATTTTTTTTCTGAATTTGTCATGGATTTTTTCCAGCCATGAGATAGATGAGTTGGGGTGTGCTTGGCACCAAAAAATGAACAGAAGGAATGCATACACATTCCTAGAATGTGTGCTGAGCATAAATGATCAACAACTACAACTCAATAAAGTCATAGGAGCGTGTGTGTGCTCTTAATGCAATGGATATAACATTTAATATACACCAACCATCTTTATGAATAAAAATGTATAGTGGTATGGGGACAAATAAGGCCTAAGGGGTTAGGATTGAAAGTGTTTTCAAGGATAGAGCAATGGTTAGAGCACCAAGATGTGGGTGATGTGGGTGCAAGGGTTGTACATAAGGCATATGCATAGTGCACTCAGGGCTCGAGTGAAGAGAGGGTTAAGGATTGAGTATAATTTATGCCTACGTTTATATGGAGCTAGGGGGGTCTATGTCATGGTCTACATCAAGCTCTAGGTCAATGTCTAAATCTAGATATAGCTCTATGTGGTGGTTTAGGTCATGGTATATGCTAAGCTCTAGGTCATCATCTAAATCTGGCTCTAGCTCTATGTCGTTGTCTAGGTCATGTTTTAGGTCTATGTCATGATCTACGTCATGGTCATCATATAGTTCTAGGTCATGATCCAAGTCTTTCCATGTCCAGGTATTTCTATGTCTAGGTTTAGTTCCAGTTCTTGACATGTCTAGGTCAAGGCCATTTCTTTTCTTGTGATCTAGGCATGAGGGATGTAAAGAGAGGAAGAAAGAGAGTGTGATATGGGGAGAGGGGAAGAAAAAGAGATTGAGGGATAGGGACAGGGGGGATATAGAGTGATATAGTGAGAGCATGGGGGGTCTATGTTATAGTCTATATCAAGCTGTAGGTCATCTTATAACTCTATATCTAGATCTATGTCATGGTCTAGGTCATGTTCTACGTCAAGCTCTAGGTCATTGTCTAAATATATCTCTAGCTCTATGTCATGGTCTACATCATGGTCATCATATAGGTCTAGGTCATGATCCAAGTCTTTCCATGTCTTGTTCTTTCTATGTCTATTTTTAGGTCTAGGTCTTCACATGTCTATGCCAAGGTCATTTATTTCCTTGCGATGTAGGGAGGGGAGCTGTAGAGAGACGAAGAAAGAGAGTGTGAGAGGGGGAGAGTGGAAGAAAAAGAGAGCGACGAACATGGAGACAAAGAGGGCGAGTAGAGAGTTAGAGAAATGGGGGGAAAAGAGGGAAGGGGGGTTAGATAGATGAAAATATATCAAGGTGGGGGAGAGAGGGGGATACATGGAGTGAGAGAGAGGGGGTTAGATGCAAGAGATAAATATATATGGGATAGAGATGGATTGTTTGAGAGTGTGATAGGGTGGGACAGGAATACCAAGAGGGGGATTTAGAGAGAGAGAGGTGGGAGAGAGAGTGAGACTAACAACAAGGAGAGAGAGAAAGAGGTGGTATATGTAGGAGACAAAGAGGGTAGAGATAGTGGGAGGGAGGGACAAAGGGGAACATAAAGGAGGAGAGAGGCACACAAAGAGAGAGAGGAGGAGACTTGGAGGGGAGGAGAGAGAGAGAAGGGGGGGAGGGGAGGGGAGGGGAGGGTGAGAAATAGATGGATGGAGATAGAGAGAGAGAGAGGGAGAGAGTCGAAAAGGTAGGATATGGATAGGGATTCAAACATTGATTGTGAATAAATAATATCGAATCAACTATATTATTATGATTATATTAAAATAAAAAAAGAAGAATCAACATACCATAATCATCATTAAATCATGTGAGATCATTATTAAATGGTAGGTGAATGATCATATCCATAAAATATCATTATAAAACAAGATTTATAGGCATATTTCACTTAGGGCTTGTGTGTGCATGGGGTTAAGGGTAGAGTATTCGTTATGTGTAGGCTTCGATGAAGATAGGGGGGTCTAGGTGATGGCCTAGGTATAGTTCATGGTCTATTTCATGGTCATGTTCATATAAGTACTCGTATAAGTAATCCATTGGAAGAAGAACAAAAAATTAACATTCACCTTGAAAGCGAGGCTACATTTCTAATTTGTTGCACATATCCTTTATTCGTTATGAGACATTCCTCACCTTTAGATGGACAGGGAGAGAGAGGGAGGTAGAACTAGGGGCAAAGAGAAGGACACAAGGAGAGAGAGAGAGAGAGAGAGAGAGAGAGAGAGAGAGAGAGAGAATTAGGTGGTAGATGTAGGAGAGAAAGAGAGGAGATATAATTGGAGGGAGGGGGGGAGATAGAGGAAGGAGGGGGGTAG
>ML789779.1:182254-193762 GCA_009831015.1 Picea engelmannii | reverse complement strand
TATATATATATATATATGTTTAGAGTTTTTTTGATTGATTTAAAAAAAATGAAAGAGTTTGGGATTGTCAAAGTTTATATATATTTATTTTAGAAGCTTTTTTGATTTAAAAAAAAAAAAAAAGGAAATAGCTGCAAAGCAACTAATCCTTGCTTAATATTCAGAGTCTAATTATAAGAAAATTAAATGGGACTTATAACTCTACAAAATTTGTGGACTCTCAATTATGAATATGCTTCTTGAAATTTTACTATAAGGATTGGGCCATCATGGGCACACAAGTAAGTGAGATTTATTGGCACCCTTGGAAGCCACCATTTTGACTACAAAGATTGGGCCATTATGGACACACAAGTAAATGAGATTGATTGGCACCCTTGGAAGCCCATGATAGCAAGCCTCTAAAATTCCATTTTCTTTATTGCTTTGGAGAGTTGGCTAAAGACTCCCATCTTCTTTAGTGCTTTGGAGAGTGATGTTGGTGAAGTACMTACATCCCARATTTCCATTATGGATACACAAGTAAATGAGATTGATTGGCACCCTTGGAAGCCCATGATAGSAAGCCTCTAAAATTCCATTTTCTTTATTGCTTTGGAGAGTTGGCTAAAGACTCCCATCTTCTTTAGTGCTTTGGAGAGTGATGTTGGTGAAGTACCTACATCCCAGATTTCCATAAAAGGTGGTATGAGGAATCTAAAATTCCATTTTCTTTATTGCTTTGGAGAGTTGGCTAAAGACTCCCATCTTCTTTAGTGCTTTGGAGAGTGATGTTGGTGAAGTACCTACATCCCAAATTTCCATTATGGATACACAAGTAAATGAGATTGATTGGCACCCTTGGAAGCCCATGATAGCAAGCCTCTAAAATTCCATTTTCTTTATTGCTTTGGAGAGTTGGCTAAAGACTCCCATCTTCTTTAGTGCTTTGGAGAGTGATGTTGATGAAGTACCTACATCCCAGATTTCCATAAAAGGTGGTATGAGGAATATCCTACAACATCTAGCCATTTCATCCCATGAATCTAAGCTTATGATATTATGCACCCAAGAAAATTGGTGACAGCCGTAAAGCAAACGTGTGGTTCTTCAAAGGATGTATTCATCATTTGAGTCTTCCACCACATATTGCATCCATCTCTCCTCCAAAATTTGAATCATTATGTGATGTATGGAATTTTGAAGAAAATTATGCACTCAATTCACCATAAATTCCAGCAAAAGTTTCTTACCGATGATATATTCATAAATTCCAACAAAGTTTCTTACGGTGATAAGATTTATCATACTAAATAGTGAAAGAATGCAACATAGTAGGTGAGATATTTCTCATTTCCTTCTTTTCACATTTGAATTTGATTTTGTATATTGATATCATGCTCAAATATATAAGAATTATCATACTAAATATACTGAAAGAATGCAATATAGTGTAACAATCCAATTCATTATTTTTTGATCATAGTTGTTAATTTAAATTAAATAATTATTAAAATAAATTCAATGACTCTTTTTACTATTGTATTATATTATGGTATGTGAGGGAATTAATAAGGGGATAAGGTAATTGGGGAATTGAATGAGGGAGAGGGATTCGAGAGAGGAGGATAAGGAAGAGGGGAGAGGACTTGGAGAGGGTCTTTTGTTTTGGGGAAAATTGGGGGAAGAACAAGGCAAAAAAGAAATTCTGAAAGAGAGAGGGAAGGAGGAGGAAATTGGATGAAAAATATTGTTTTGAGGAACTTTTACAGGGGCACTGCTCTTGCTGGGAACATTGGGTTCAGAGGCTAGGAAACCGAAAGAATTCTTGGAGCTAGGGAGTCAGAGATGTTGTTCCTAGTTTCTTGGGAGGTAATTATTCAGTTTGGGCAGTTGGGAAACAGGAAATGGGATAAATCAACCAACATGTAGGTCAAGGTATGTATTTTACCAGTTGGTATGTTATTATTATGTTGTTGTTATTATGCTATCTAATTTATTATGATGTCTATTTACCAGTTTATTCCTTGCATAAAGAAAAATTCTCAACTAAATTGCAGTCATTTCAATAGGATATTACAAAATATTTATTTATTTGAGGCTCTGAAATAGGAAGACCTTACAAATGGTATCAGAGCATGGTTTCAAAACTAAAACCTAGGGATTACCCATTTACAACGCTAGAAAACAAAAACTAAACCTTTGACATGTAGCTACCCTTTATTTACAACCCTTAATTAAACCAGAAATAACCCTGAAATGACCCTGGAACCCTAAGGAAACTACCCAAAAAAGTATTGGAGAAGAGGGTGAGTGCCCCAGGGAAAAGAGCCTACCACACCTCTTCCAGTACCATGTCCATATGTTCTTTGTTCCACTATTCCAACCCATGTACCTATAAACATCCTCACCTACAAAAGAACAAGAGGAAATAATTATAAGGGTTAGATGCAATAACATAAAAAAAATAAAAAATGCAATAATATATATATAAAAAATGTAATAATATAACAAAAATAATTATTGTGTCTATTACTCATCGAACCCAATCTGTAAGTCAGAATCCGAGTTCACACTACCACATTATCCAAAGTGTCAAGTGAGCCGAGAGCAAGCACCCACATAGAGCACCATTGTCAAGGCATGTATTATGTACACTACCAAGCGTACATAACTAAGAAGACTAATTAATAAAAATAAAAATAATGTACACAATTAACAAAAAATAAAAATATTGGTCCTATCACTCATCGAGCCCCAAATACAAGTGTTTGAAGACCAAGAGCTAAAAATACACTACAAGCATCGAGGGCCAAGTTACAAGGCAGGGATTATACACAAGGCACCAAGGAGAAAGCCCATGGTTGAGTAAAGGATCCCAATATCCAAGTCAACACCAAATTCTAAACAGAACATAAGACAAAGAGAAAGGAAATTGCCACTGGGGATTTGGTTGACTATTGATGGTGAGGTTGATGGAGTATTAATCCGTGCAATAGGATTGTTCTCTACCCACCCAAATGGAAGATGAGGTCGAATGCAAGTGCTAAACGAATTTAGTAGAACATATACCCTTCAGACTTGGAACCAAGGCCAAAGGAAGTCCGAAGTTTGTACGATATAGATGCAGACCCAAACCTCAGGTATGCTTCTTTTAAAAACTTCCATAGAACCCCCCAAAAACGAAAAATTCACTTAACCGCAAACCCAAAGAGAAGTGGAATGACTTACTGGTCACAAAGTAGGGGCCCTGTAGCCTTGTGGTTCCCTTGAAATCTCGCCCTGTGAATTCCCTCATCTTACCAAAAGAGTGAATTTTGTAGGACCCAATACTTCATCTGAGCCCTTGTCTTGTCTCAGATAGCAGTGCCTTGATACAACATTTGGGTTGTTGGGTAATCATGGTTTGCATGTTAAATTTGTTGTTGGTTGGATAACGAGAGAGTGGGATGGAGCGAGTGAGACAACTCATGAAGGAATCCCATAAGGGGAGACCATATTGCACTATGAAACAAAGTTATCATCCCCGGTTGCAAAGTCTGTCCTAGTTTCTTCAATCCACGACCCCTTCTACCACAAGCCCCACTTTATTATCATCATCCAAGCTCAAGTAGAAGAGAGTTTCCATGGCATTTTCTTTGGTCTGAGATTCCTCACATGATAAGAGGGGAAAAAATTTCTCCATGGCCCTGAATTCCACAATACGCAATCACATCTCACGTTTCTCCTTCACCGATGCTTTAATATCCCTCACAGTATCCCTTCTCACAGATAGATTAGTAGAAAACCCTACCCCGACCCACCATGGGGCACTTCAAATTGACACCGTGGGCTTGCGCCCATTGCGATATCAGGCACCTTAGAGTGTAATTGGGTATGAGCCTCGTATCATGGAGGCGCATGGTGGTGTTTTGGCATATGCGCTTATCGGACTCGAACCAACACTGGATGGAGGACCTACTGGGTCGTTAATCTACTCCAGGCTTATTGGGCACCTGAAATTGTTAGGAGGTGTTGAATCCATTACCCTTTATTCTTCTTCTTATGATTTTGGCAATTGCTCTGTACTGGAATTCTAAGCTCTCAGAGCTTTGTCCAGAGGTTTGAGAGCCACCAAAAACTTGGTGTAGAGTAGAGGTAGGTTTGTCTATCAGGGCGAAATGATAGAGGAGGTCGAGAGCTAGGTTAGGTTGGGAGTGAAGGTCGAGAGATAGGTTAGGTGGGTGGGGAGCATGAGACACATGGGACTCATGCAAGGCTCCACCTTGCCTACCCCATACCATTAAATTTTTATTTATTTATTTATTATTAGTTTTATTTTGTTATTATTATTTTATTTATCTATTGTATATATTAATTATAGCTTAATTAAAACAATTTTGTTATTTAGTTAGTTAGTTTACTTATTTAAAAATAATAATTAATGTATCATATAATAAAACAAATAAACATTTCATAATTGTATATATATAATAATAAAATAAATAAACATACCTATTACAATTATACTTTTGTGGTACCTATAGAAATTTATGAAAATGAAATTAAAGGGGGTAATTACATTAGTATAGTACATTTCTATCCTAATTAAATTATATTAATTACTTCCATTTTTTTAAGGAATTAAATAAGTTTGAGGGAGGGATAAATGTTGGATTTAAAAGGGAAGTAAGGGTAATTGACGAGTGCCCCACAACGCTATCTTACCTAGCAAGGAAAGAGGGTTAACAACTTACCCAAACAAGTTACCAAGATTAGATGCTTTTGACCTTGACCTTTAGCCACTCACCTTATATGAGTAATGTCTGTTTACAAACAAGTATAAGAAACTTATGCCTAACCCTATTTTTGCAAGTATAAGTATGGGAAAATGTGGAATGTCTTAAACTCTCTTCTGATAAGCATTTGGTTTGATGCAAATTCGGTTATTCAATATGGTTAGAACTTCGGGAAATCAAGGCCGAGGGGCATCGTCACAAGGACCACCAACATCGGTGCTACCACCAACATCGCATGAATTAGCTCTCATTTTGCGCTCCTTAGAGGCTATTAACAAGACATTAAAGGGATGCCAGTCAGCAAATGTCAAAGTGGAACCCCCAGCATATGGAGTGGGTAACCCTAAAGCGTCGAGGGGCTCAGAGGGAGGGCCTACACCAAGGGAAATCACCAAATAACTACAGAAGATCAAACTCCCATTGTCTTCTATGGGTCGTGCAAGTGAACGTGTAGAGGCATGGTTGGAAGGAATGACGCAATGTTTCTCCTTAAGAGACTATGATTCCACATCAAAGGCAAAGATAACGATATTTCAGTTGAGGGAAAATGCCTTCAAATGGTGGGGTAATATGGAGAGGTAGTTTCACCTTACCCCAAACACTGTCTCATGGGAGATTTTTGAGGAAAGGTTCTGGAGGAAATATTTTCCTTCTTACTATGAGGAAAAACAGGTAAGAAGTTAGAAAAACAATATTGTGGAGAAATAAATAAAACAAATGTGGAAATAAAACACAAAATATACGCAATACAGTAGAGACACAGATATATGTGGTTCACCTAGTGTGGGCTATGTACATCAGAGAAATTTCGAGGTCCTTCCTTTATTATTATCCAACAAATGAAGGATACAACCTACAACACACCAGTTGTAACTTCATCTTCTTTCTCTCATAGTGTCCTCACTCAAAATAAAAAATTCATGGTGATACATAGCCGCAATACATTTCCCTCATAAAATAGGGTTTCCTTCTAGGGAAAAAAACCCTAACATAACTTCTATTGTTAGATCTACGACCTTATAATGAATAGTCCAGTTTTACTATGAAATTACAATATACATTTACAAGGAAAAAATTTCTTCGGGGGCTTCGCCCCCAAACCCCCATCGAGGAATGATGTCCCCCGAACCTTGCAGGGGGGGAACCCCCCCCCCCCCCCCNCCTTCACTCCCTTGTGTGGACAAGTGTACATTCTTCTAGGGTGTAAAGTCTTCATGGGGTATAAAAATGGCTGAAAAAAAAAGACCTCTAAATCAGGAAGATAATCAGGATCCACAACCAATAACCTCCCACTTGGAGACTAATCTCAACAACTCCACCGCTGTTGTATCTGTTGGACTATGATTCTTCTTGGACCTGAAAATTTTTTCATCTTCATATTCATTCTTTAATACCAACTGAAATTGAGCAGGAACTTAGTTTCTCCCTAGTTACTCCCTTAGTTAACATGTATGCAAGGTTTTGGCTAGTGTGTATCTTTTCCAACTTCAAATGTCCATCTTCCAAGATGGATCGTATGAAATGGTACCTGAAATGTATATGATTATTCTTCAAATGGAAGGTTGATTTCTTTGCAAGATGAATGACACTCTCACTGTCACAGTACAAACTGCTATTCTCCTGCTTCTTTCGCAATTCCTCCATAAACCTTTGTAACCAAATCATTTCTTTACTAGCCTCTGTAGCAACAACATACTCTACTTCTATTGTTGAAAGTGCAATAAATTTTTGCAGTTTAGAAATCCAACTTTTTGTTGTTCCACCTATAGGAAAACATACCTCGTGGTGCTCCTCCTACTATCTTTATCACCTGTCGTATATGAATCAACATATCCCGGTAGAAAAATGATGGGTGAGGTTCATATGCCACAGAGAGAGACAATCATATTTGATTAGGTCTTGTATTTCATTCATCTCGGGTTGAGCCATTCACGTTGAGAGATCGATTTCTTGAAATTCTTCCATTTCTTCCAGTCATGAATTATATATGTAATTACACATTAACATCGTATGTATGAACCTATAAAACATAATTCATAAGTAGCAGTGCCTCTCATATACTTGAGAATCCACTTTACTTCCTCCCAATGTTGTTTACCTGGATTGTTCATATACCTGCTCACCATTCCCACTGCATGTGCAATATATGGTCTTGTGCAAACCATCACATACATCAAGCTTCCAACTGCTGATGAATAAGGGACCATGGACATGTATTCTATCTCCTCTAGTGTCTTAGGACACATTTCCTTAGTTAATTTGAAATGGATGGCCAAAGGTTTACTAACTGGTTTTGCATTCTGCATTCTAAACCTCTCCAACACCTTCTCTATGTACTCATCGTGAGACAATGTCAATTTGCGATTTTTCTTGTCTCTTGCTATTCTCATACCAATTATTTTCTTTGCAGCACCCAAATCCTTCATCGCAAATGAATTAGCTAATTTATTATTGAGAACATTTATATCCTGCATATTAGACCCTGCAATAAGCATGTCATCTACATACAATAGCAAGATAATATAGCTTCTATTTTTTATCTTTTTAAAATAAACACAGTGATCAAAATGACATCTACTAAACCTTATTCTATTATAAACTTGTCAAACTTCAAATACCACTACCTTGGATTTTGCTTTAGGCCATAAAATATCTTCTTCAACCTGCATACCATATTATCCTTCCCTTTGACCTCATAGCCCTATGGCTGCTGCATATAAATCTCTTCCTCCAAATCCCCATGGAGAAAAGTTTTTTTACATTTAATTGTTCAAGATGTAAATCTTCTACTGCCATAATACTTAAAATAGTCCTAATTGAATTCATTTTAACAACATGATAAAATATTTCATCAAAATATATTTACCTTTCTCTTGTGCAAACCCCTTTACAACAAGTCTAACGTTATACCACTTTTCCCCTCCATCTTCTTCCTTCAACTTGTAAACCCATTTATTCTGCAATGCTTTTTTTCCTGCAGGAAACTGAACCAAGTCCCAAGTCTGGTTATTTACCAAGGAATCCATTTCCTCTTTCATGCCTTGCTCCCACTTCTTTTTGGTGTCTACCTACATTTTCTCTTCATAACATTTTGGCTCACCAAAATCAATGAACAATACATAATATAATGAGGGAGAGTTTCATTTAAGGGGATTACTTAACTTGGTAGATCGTCTAAGAACACTTGTAGGAGCTTTAGGTATCTGTTGATCCCGTTGTTATACATTTTGATTTTATGGCACCTTTGGAATTTCTTTTCCAGTGATCACATCAAGCACTATGTATTCTTGTTTTTCTTTTTCTTGTTTCTTTCCCTGCAACTGATCTTTTTGCATGACCTTCTCATTGAATATGACACCTCTACTCCTAATGATTTTGTTATTTTCATAATCCCATGAGCGATAACAAAAATCATTCAAACTATATCCAATAAAGGTACACTTCTTGGAGTTTCCCTCAAGCTTTGTTATATTTTCTTTATCAATATGGACAAATGATTCATAACCGAAAGTCTTCAAAAAAGAATAGTTTACCTTTTTACATGTCCATGCTTTCTCTGGAATTATACCATCCAAAGAGATTGAAGGACCTATATTTATTAAGTAAACAACAATATCTACAACATCTTCCTAGAACTGTAAGGGAAAACCAACATGCAATATCATCCTCCTTGCACACTCAATGATTGTCATGTTCATCCTTTCTGACACACCATTTTCTTGTGGTGTTCCTGGAATTGTCTTCTCTCTATGAATCCCATGGTATGAACAATAATCATCAAACTCCTTACTGAAATATTCACCTCCATTGTATCATCTGAGACACTTCAACCTTTTTCCTATCTCATTCTCAACCAAATCTTTCCATTGCTTAAAAGTATCAAAAACATCATATTTTTGTCGAATGCAATAAACCCATGTTTTTATAGTTGCATCATCAATACAAGTAACATAATAACGAGAGCCACCAAGAGATGATACTTGAGATGGTCCCCATACATCTATATGCACAAGCTCTAACCTTTCACTCTTATTTTCTTTTTCAACTTTGAGAAATTTGACTCTCTTCTATTTTCCATAAACACAATGCTCATAGAAATCCAAATCAGTTTGTTTAAGATCTGGTAACAAATTTCTTTTGTGAAGTATCTGCATCCCCTTCTCACTCATGTGTCCAAGCCTATGATGCCACAATGTCATATCCACTCCTGTAGAAGCTAAAGAGATAGAAGAGTCATTATTACCAGTACATAAATATAATGTACCTACCTTCTCTTCTTTTGCTATCACCAATGATCCTTTGGTGACCTTCCACACCTTATATCTAAATATGGATATACAACCTTCACTTTCCAAATGCCCTATTGAAATTAGACATTTCCATAGATATGGAACATGTCTTACCTCTTTCAACAACCATTGGTTTCCATTCCTTTTCTTTATTTTTACCTTTCCCATATTAACAATTTTTCATGGTGCATCATCACCGAAATGAACCTATCCAAAATCACATTGAACGTAATCTAGAAATTGTTTCCTATGGGGTGTGGCATGAAGTGAAGTCCCTAAATCTACTACCCAAGACTCATAAATAGTATCTACATAAATAATCAAATCATCTTGTAACATATCACCTGTTACATTTTCTTCCTGATTTTTCTCCTACTGTCCATCTCTTTGTTTCTTTGAAGATCTGTAGTCTTTCTTCAAACACCCTTTCTTCCCAAAATTATAGCACTCTATCTTTCCAAATTTATATTTGGATCTGCCCTTCCTAGAATTCTCGTGGTTCCATGATCCTTTTCCTCTATCCTTTTGTCTTCCCCTGTTTTCCATGTTTAATGCATTACTTGATGTCTCACCTATGATTTTTCGTCGCATTTCCTCACTAAGGATAACACCAAAATCATCATCAAATTTTAAAGTGTTTGAACCAGAGACAACGTTACTTAAATCCATGACCAAGAAGTTCCAACTTTCTGAAAATGAGCACAAGATTAGAAGAGCCATGAACTCATCATCAAAGTCCACTTTTACAGAATGTAGTTGATTAGTAACCATATTAAATTAATTTAAATGATCTGCAACATACCCACCTTATGACATCTTCATATTAAATAATCTCTTCATTAAAAATACCTTATTCGATGTCGAGGGTTTTTAATATAGTTTATCCAATGCATCCATCAAATCCTTCATTGTCATTTCTTTCGAAATATTGAAATCCATTGATGCTACCAGGCTCATTCATATTGTTTCTAGTGCCTTTCTATCAAGAACCTTGCATTCTTCATCCTTGATGGTCGTCGACTTCTTTGTTATTCCACCCAATGGTAGGAATATATACTTCTGATATAAATAATCTTCCATCTGCATCTTCCATAACTAGTAGTTTGGGCCGTTAAATTTCTCGACCCTAAACTTTCCATTTTCTACAATTACTCCTACTCAAACCATGAACCCTCTTTTCATGCGAGTTACTTTTTCCTCTGATACCAGTTGTTAGAAAAATAGGATTGTAAAGAAATAAAATAAAACAAATTGGGAAATAAAACACAAAAGATACACAATACAATAGAGACACAGATATATGTGGTTCACGCAGTGTGGGCTACGTCCACCAGAGAAATTTCCAGGTCCTTCCTTTATTATTATCCAACAAATTAAGGGATACAACTTAGAACAAACATGTTGTAACTTCCTCTTCTTTCTCTCACAATGACTTCACTCAGAATAAAATATTCACAATGATACATAGCCACAATACATTTCCATTATAAAAGAGGGTTTCGTTCTAGGGAAAAAAACCCTAACATAACTTCTATCGTCATATCTGGGACCTTATAATGAATGGTCCATATTTACTATGAAATTACAATATAAATTTACAAGGCAATTTTTTCTTTAGGGGATTTTCCCCCGTACCCTTGCACCCCAGAAGGGGGGTAACCCCCCCTGCATTCCCCCATGTGGAGGAGTGTACATTCTTTTAGGGTTTAAAGTCTTTATGGGGTATAAACACGACTGAAAAACAAAAAAACTATAAATTAGGAAGATAATCAGGCTCCACAACGAACATAGGATCATTTCATGCTCTAGTTCAGGGAAACAAGACCGTGAAAGAGTTCGAGATTAGGTTCATGGAGTTCGTAAAATATGTATCATACATGGATATCGTTCAACGACAAGAAAAACATTTTTTATACAAGTTAAACCCTAAGATCAAGACCATGGTACAGATGTGGAAACCACTGTCAGTAGTTGAAGCAGTTAAGAATGATCGTTACATGGAGGAGTATATGAGCTTAAACGGAGGTATGCTATCAACCATTCCACAATATCTAGGATTTGTGGGGAAGGCCCCTAGGAATTTCTCCAGGGGATGAAGCTCTAGGAAACCTCCTTATGGAAATAGAGTTTCACCTAGAGTAGTTACAACAGGTATTTCAATGGCAGTGAGTGCAACATCTCACTCATCGCCAACGACACAGGAAGTTCCATGACCTTCTCAGTGATAATAAAGTAGGGGTAGGAGCTTGTTGGCAGCCAACCCAAATTTTTTGATTACTCTCAAAAGCTGCCTACACCCCTTACGATATCATTGCCGCATTGTGCTAATAGACATGTTTCTCATTTTTGCAACCATTACAATTCAATTTCGACTCAGTTTTCACAATTGCAAATGTGAAAACACCTCTTTCATTGATTATACTGTCGTCGTCTTTAGTTGATTTGTTGGTTGATACTTGATC
>ML789779.1:156186-177249 GCA_009831015.1 Picea engelmannii | reverse complement strand
TATTCATGAGCCTCATGAATGGTGCATTCCGAAAGTACTTAGACCCCTTTGTAAAGGTCTTTCTGGATGATATCCTCATCTATTCTAAGAATGAAAGAGAACATGAGGAGCAACAGATAGATGATATATTTGATAAGATGAAAGGAGAAACAATTTTCTCAAAAAATGATCTGCGATCAGGGTATCACCAATTAAGGATTAAGTAAGGTGATATTCCTAAAATTGTCTTTCGAACTCAGTTTGGGAATTAGGAGTTTGTGGTAGTACCTTTTGGTTTGACCAATGCACCAACAATATTCATGAGCCTCATGAATGGTGCATTCCGAAAGTACTTAGACCCCTTTGTAAAGGTCTTTCTGGATGATATCCTCATCTATTCTAAGAATGAAAGAGAACATGAGGAACACTTGCGAGTGGTGTTTCTGGGCCTTAGAGAGAACAAATTGTAAGGAAAGTTGTAAAAGTATTCTTTCTTCTAGAAATAAATTCACTATTTAGGTCATATCATTTCCAATGAAGGAATCTCTGTGGATCCAAAAAAGGTAAAGGCCATTATGGAATGGCCAGTGTCAAAAAATTCTCATGAGGTGAGATGCTTCATGGGGTTAGCTGGTTATTATTGGATATTTGTGGAAGGGTTCTCTAAAATAGCTAAACCCATCACCACCTTGCAGTGCAAGGGGGGCAGGTATGAATGGACAGAAGAATGTGATATTGCATTCATTGAGCTTAAGAGGTTACTAACTAGTACACCAATTCTACGAGTGGCAGATATGTAAAAAGAATTCACAGTTTGCACAGATTCCTCAAAGTAAGGATTGGGGGCCGTGCTAATGTAGAATGGGGGAGTGATAACATATGTGTTAAGACATTTGAAGAAACATGAGGAGCGTTACTTTACTTGTGATTTAGAGTTGGTAGTTTTAATGATAGCTCTGAAGCTTTATAGGTATTATCTAGTAGGGCGAAGCTTTGAGCTCAAAACATACAATGAAATCTTAAAGAATCTCTTCACTCAAAGGGATCTCAATGTCATGTAGAGGCGATGAAGTGAGTTTATGAGTGAGTACAATTTTGTAATTTCATACATCAAGGGAAAGGTTAATGTGGTCGCAGATGCCTTAAGCAGGAGACCACGTGTCTTCTCCTTGGTACCCTTAAAGGTTAATTCGAGGGAGCGTGTGTTGAGGAAACTTCTTGGAGATAGTTGGTATTTAAAGATTACTTCATCCCTCCGAAGTGGGAGGAAATTAGATCCAAAGTATGAAGGATATAGCCTAGAAGCTAATAGAGTGTTAAGATATCAGGAAAGGATGTACATCCTCGAAGGTGGGGATATTGGAAGCATCATACTCAAGGAAGCCCATGAAACACTTTATTGTGCACATCTGAGTGTGTATAAAATGTATGCAAACATGAAGAAACGTTTCTTCTGGGTAGGCATGAATTGTGATGTAGTTCATTTCATCGCCAAGTGCCTAGAGTGTTAACAAGTGAAGGTTGACCACCACCTCTCGACAGGTATCCTACAACCACATGATGTTCCTATGTCCAAGTGGGAAGTCATTTCGATGGATTTTGTTGTTGGATTGCCACTCACATTGCACAAACACAATGTCATTCTTGTGATAGTTGATAAGTTGACCAAGAGTGCTCATTTTATTCTAGTCAGAGACACTTATGATTTCACTGATATGGAACACATGTTTATAAGTGAGGTCATATGTCTGCATGGCTTACCCAAGAATATCATTTTAGATAGGGAATCTTGATTCAACATCTAGGTTTTGGACAAGTTTGCAGTTAGCATTAGGAACTGAGTTGAACTTAAGCACATCATATCATCCCGAAATAGATGGGAAAATTGAGAGAGTAAATAAGGTTATGGAAGACATGCTTAGGATGTATGTTATGGATAATCAATCCCATTGGGAGAAGTACCTACCTTTTGTAGAATTCGTGTACAATAACATTTTTCATAGCTCCATTGGAATGCCACCCTATGAATCTTTGTATGGAAGGCCATGTAGGACACTGTTGAGTTTGGAAAGGTTAGAAGACTGAGTGAAAGTTGGGCCATAATTGATTTAAGAGATGGAGGAACAGGTGATTCAGATTAGGCAGCGACTAAAGGAAGCACAAGATAGACAAAAAAGTTATGTTGATGCACATAGGACTGACCGAAGTTATAAAGTGGGTGATCAAGTTTTCATTTGTTTCAGGCCTAATAAGAGTACCATTCGGTTTGGGAAGGGGAAACATTTGTGGCCTCGATTTATAGGACCATTCAAAATCCAAGAGAGAATTGGACCCATTGCCTATCGTCTCATACTACCACCCCACTTGCATAAAACTCATAATGTTTTTCATGTATCTTTTCTACGTCATTATATTGCTGACAAATCACATAAACTGAATTGCAAGGAATTGCAGGTATTAGACGCGAGAACCCTCATGGTCGAACCATTATGCATATTGGACGGTAGGGTCTAACAGCTCAGGAACCGTCTAGTAGACCAAGTTAAGGTCAAGTGGGACAAGTATAGTCTAGGATTTGCTACTTGGGAGGATGTAGAGACATTACGCTGAGATCATCCCTCACTTTTTTGACCACCTCGGGAATATGTTTCCTGAATTTGGGGTGTATGTAATGCCACCTTTTGACTTAGATAGCTAGAATTACTTAAGGCATAATCACCTTTTATTTTCTATTAACTATGAAACTATTAATGATACTCTTGAAATTTTAAGACATATGGGCCTATGTGAATGTCAATTCTATGAATGGTTTTCATTATTTGAATTATGATGGATATTATGCAATCTATTTCTAACTTGAAAATTTTGACATTTAAAGTTGTTGTTACGTGGATACCAAATTGATGATATGATTAAATGCATTTACATGATGATAATGCATGGATATGTATGAGTTTGTGTTATAGACTAATCTGCAGGTCAATGGGCTATGAAATAACCGAAGGATAATGCTAATAAAAGGGTGATGTCATGAACATCGACCACGAAACAGTATGGTATGAATCTTTGTATGTGAAATTATGTTGGTTCAAATGCATTTCTATGATATGTGGACAATTGCAGATTTTTTAGGTGGCGAGACTTCCTGAAACTGAATATACGATGAAAAAATTCCCAACAACACAGTGCCACTATATGGTCTATGGTAGGGTGTTGACCCTAGTTCTATTAGGAGGGTTGGAGGCATTTACCACTATGTATCATATGAAACCTGGAGTCATAGGAGGATGGTGTTATCTCACGCTCCCTTAGACGTGTGATGATGACTGCCATTTTCTTGTTGAAGAAGATTGGTCAAGAGAGTTGACACTTCCATTTACGGGTTCTATCTAGAGTTAGGTCAATATAGTTGACGCTCCAAGATAGTTCAGCAAATGAATGATAGGAATGAAATATGGAAATAGGTTAGGGAGGAAGGATGAATAGAAGTAGTTGAGAGTGTGTGGGTCTTTCACCTTATATTAGAATTTATTGATTTTCTCTTTTTGAAAAATATGTATATATGTATATTTGTATATTTGTAATTGTTTAACTGAACTACAATTATCTAAGTGAATATTGTGTGTGCTAAATTATTATAATTGAGGGATTTTGCGAACATTTTAAATGGTTTAAGTACTATTTTTATGAAATGAATGGTCTTGTTGATTTTATTGGATGCATACAATAATTGATTTAGGTGTGATGATTATTGTCATTACTACATGTGCGAGTCCTATATGTGCTAGCTACACATGCATGCCTTTCACATGTACACTAGTATGTATAAGAATTTTAAATTGATGATGTTCTTTATTCGATATGGATGTATGAATCATGTATCTTTACCCTTGTATTATAAATTACTCTAACTTAGGGACGAATTTTTTTGAAGGGTGGGTGTATGTAAAAACCCAATTGATTATTTATTGATCATAGTTGTTAATTTAAATTTAATTAATTATTAAAATAAATTCAATGAGTCTTTTTACTATTTTAATATATTATGGTAGGTGAGGGAATTAATGAGGGGATAAGGCAGTTGGGGAATTGAATGAGGGAGAGACATTTGAGAGAGCAGGATAAGGAAGAGGGAAGAGGACTTGGAGAGGGGTATTTTGTTTTGTGGAAAATTGGGGGAAGAAAAAGACAATGAAGAAATTATGAAAGAGAGAGGAAAGAAAGAGGAAATTGGACATAGATTGTTTTGTGGAACTTTTACAGGAGCACTGTTGTTGTTGGGAACTTTGGGCTTGGGGGCCAGGAAACCATAAGGATTTTTGTAGCTAGGGATCTAGAGAGGCTATTCCTAGTTGGTTGGGAGGTGATTGTTTAGTTTGGGCACTTTGTGGCAGTTGGGAAAGAACAAGAACACACATGAAAGGGGATAAATCAACCAACCTGTAGGTAGAGGTACACATTTTACTAGTTGGTTTGTTATTATTATGTTGTCTATTTATTAGTTTATTCTTTGCATAAAGAAAAATTCTAAACTAAATTGCAATCATTTTAGTAGGAGATTACATTTTTTTTTTGAGGCCCTAAAATAGGAATACCTTACACACAACAGGTGAGATATTTCTCATTTCCTTCTTTTCACATTTGACTTTGATTTTGTATCTTGATATCCTACTCAAACTCTCAATAAAAAGAATATAAATCAAAGTGGAAAATCAATATGAATCTACAATAATTAATTGACACGTCAACATCATATGACTATTGCAACTAAATACTTTAATCACTACACAGTTAATTTTATAATTCCCTCTATTTTCAACAATGTTGTAGAGGGATGCAGTCTATATAAAAACAATTATGCATTTTTATATTCAATATATATATATATATATATATATATAATCTAAATTTAAATCTAAATCTGTTGCATTGGAATGGGATATTTGGAGCTTATATATTCAAAAAAGTAATAATTACATATATACACTATTAATACAGTATTATAGATATTTCGAGTGATTGATACAGTATTATAGATATTTCGAGTGATTGATATATAATATGCTTGATATATAATATATAGAAATATATGCTTGATATATAATGTCACCTCATTGAAAGAGTGCATCATCCTTGTTTACAAGTAGACTTCATAATAATACTCACGCAGTTCCTATTCCACAATATAAGATATTTGACAGACATAATATCAGTGAAACCATTTTCAAGGCTTGGGACGGGAATAAATATAATCAAACTGAAAAGAAAAGTAAGTGGACGGAGTACAATCTACCTTAAGTTACTTGGCAGAAGAAATAATACAAACAACCATTGGTGTAGTAAATAATAGAGAATGATAAGATAATACCTCATCACTATAGTGTTTGTAGGCATAACCAACACCTTGGAAACACCAAATCAAGATAAGAGATAGATAGATAAACATAGCATCAATACGCCACTATCTGAAAAACAAAATAATACATAACAAGTTCCAGATTCCTATGTTTTAGAGTCCCTTTTTTATATGACTGGTTGTATGTATAAAGGTTTATTAAAATATCCTTTTTTTTAAGTTGTTCAATACACCTTTATCTTATTTTATCTTGTTTTATAATAAATAAGTATTTTCAATTTTATAATAAATAAGTATTTTCAATATTTACAAAAGTTTATGACAGACCTAAATAAATTATAATCTATATAATCCACGCACATCCTTAAAATTTTCCAAGTTATTAAATGTATGAACCAAACACCTGGCTTGCTTGTTTGCATGGCTGCCATTATCTTTCCCATGTGTTGGCTAAGTTCCAAGGTTTGAAACGTAACAAGTTTTAAATCCTGTGGAGTTTTGAGAAGAGTTTGAGAGTAGAGTAGTAGAGATGTAGTGCAATACGGAGCTAACAAGAGAAGCCAAATAATTTGTAGAGGAGAGGGCATGATGTTTCACATGCAATGAAGCTTATATTAAATGCTCGACGTTTGTATCCTCACACAAAATCTATCTTCTACTAAATATTTTGTTTCGTAAAGTTCACTTTATGTCTCTTTAGCTTCTGTTCTGCCATAATTAACAGTGTGGACATAATTATCAGTGTGGATGTTGCACAAAAATGAATGTCTAGTAAAGAAATGGCATCCTCCTCATCCTCTTCTTCTTCAACTTCAGGTTTTGGTTCATGCTCAAGCTCAGGTTCATATCCCTGTGTTGCTTGTAAATTCATGAGGAGGAAGTGCACGACAGAGTGTTTCTTTGCACATTATTTCCCGCATGAGAAACCACATAAGTTTGCGAGCGTTCATAATATATTTGTAGTGAGAAACATCAATAAGATGTTCAACAAGCTACTTCCCCACCAGAGAGAAGATGCAGTCAATTTGTTGACGTATGAGACGAAGGAGAGGGTGAAATACCTTGTTTACAGTTGCGTGGGAGTGATCTCAGTTCTTCAAGGTCAGGTGCAACAACTGCAGAGAGAGCTAGCAGAGGTGCATGAAAATATTTCATGTTATACAACAATAGAAATGGGAATGCAGGAAATTCACGACGTTCATGTTCATCATTCATCCCATAGGCTTCTGGAATTAAGGAGAGAACGAGTTCTAAAATTATCCAGACTATAGGGATCGGGAAGTACTTGTGGCAAGGCACTGGGCACACTCTCTTCTCCCTTTCTTCCTACCCATCCTCCTCCAGCATGTACCGCGCCCCACACCGGTTGGTGTGAATTCATTTTGACTTGAAATCTCTTGTAAAAATTGTGACCTAAAAATTGTGACCTAGTTGATGAAGTATGCACAAGAGACCATAGAAGAGAAGAACATCATGCGTGCAAAAACTCTGGGAAGGATTGAGGCTGGTCAAGCTTAAGAATTTCTGCCTAGCGAGAGGTGGTTTTGAGTAAACTCGAGGTAACTAAATAACATATATGTCTGATAGTTTTTTTCCATTACTTAAATTTCAAAGAATTTAGGATAATATATGTTTGTATATACACCGCAGGTCAGATTTATACACACGCGCATATATATATTTCCATAGTTTATCTACAACACAATGCTTCTTTCTTACTATAATACTACCATCATATACAAGGAAAGAGATGAATAACCAATGAGTACCTTGTTGAACATCCTGTTGTGTAGTTGTTTTTTATGGCATTATGTAGTTCTTTGGAACAAGAATAAACTAACGAGAGTTCCTTAGACAGGACTTACGATGGATCAAAAGAGAGCAAGGACTCTTAGAATGAAGCAGGACCGAAATTATGGCGAGAAGAGAGAAATGACTCTTAGAATGAAGCAGGAACATAATTATGGAGATAAAAAACAAGAGGACCTACGAAAACATCCCAGGGACGAGTAACAGAGAGGGGAAGGACTTAGACTAGAAAAACTTCCACCGTATCGGCTCAAATCAGTGGGATGACTAAATCAATGATTTCTTGCAATGGCTTGTAGGTGATGTACCTAAAATCATTTAGGTTTATAATTCCTACCAGGTAATGTGACCCTCCATCTATGTTGGTTTTTTGTTTGTAGCAACAACTTGTGGATGGGCATGCAAATGGCCATGAGGAGCATATATTGTGGTGATTTCTTGTTTGTAGCAACAACTTGTGGATGGCAATAAAATGGCCAAGATGAGCATACACTGCATAGCATCGACTGCAAAAAGTAGAGCTATATGTCATCATTAATAAAACTGTATATAAGTGCCCACTTATATGCTATATACCAATTTGTATCATCCATTTCTTCCGATCTATCTATCTATGGGTAATTGCTTCCATTTCATCCAATCTATGTATCTATGGGTAATTGCTTTGGATACTGTGTGTAGAGAAATCATGTTATGGAGAACACAAGAAGCAACAACTCGGGTTACAAATTATTGTAATTGTAACAGTATGGCCATGGCGGGGTACGCCATAAACCAATTTTTTCCCTTTGAAATGAAGTTAATGGGGTTGTGCTCTTCTGTTCAACCATTCAATCAACATTTTTTTTTCACCCAGAAAAAAACAGTTTCGCTATTATTCCATTAGGAATCAAGGGAAAACCATTCATATTGAGATCGTCCACAATCTTAATATTCAACAATAGGCACATCTTGATCTTCGATAACCGGAGTTAATTTCCCCGTGATACTAACAATAAAGAGTAGCCACTCGTACTATCGATTTGGGACGACAAGCTCTATACACACCCCATAGAATCATAATATCCATGGTATTTATGATTCAAGTATGTATATGTCTTCTGCATAAAACTCACCATTTTAAATATGCCCACTCACAATCCATTCTTTCCTTTTGCAGTTTGAGACAGTGTCATTAATTTTTCATTGAAGATGATGACCATTCTACCCACTGCCTATAAGCACTGCAATTTGAGATACAATGCTATTGAAAACCATTATCGTAAGAAATGGAAAGTGGCTAAGTATATGTTAATTGGGTTTAGTTTGAGTGGTTGGAAAGAACGATTGTTATCCTCTCCATCCAAGTTTATTTTTCATAAATAATTATACTAACTTAGAACTCTATTATTTTTTATTTATATTGAAAAAAAATAAAAATTAGTCAATACTCTTTCTCAATAAAAACATTGTTTAATTTTTTTTTGTTAAATTACTACCCAATATAATTGTATATTTATATGAAAATAGATTATAATAATATAATAATAATAATCTATTTTTAAGGTCCTAGCTAAACCACACCAAATTGGTGTATGAGACCCCCTTGTTTGTGGGACAAGGGACCTCCCTTGTCAACGATTTGACTAGTAAATTTGAACTTGTAACCTCATAGGAGGAAACACATGTTCTAGTAAAGTCTATAAAAATATACATATAAAATGATTTAATCATAAATATAAATATTTAAAACAATTAATCATAAATATAAATATTATGATCCATTAAATGTAAGTGTTCTCATAAATGTTATAATCCAGGTATATTATAAGTTAAAATTTAAAATGTATAATCGAAAATAGAATATGAGTGTAAAATGATCCATTTACATTAAGTTATAAATGTTATAATACATTCAATTAAGCCTTATATTAAAAAATAAAAATAAAATCAATGAAGTGGAATATATAATGAGCTCGTGTGTCTCTAGAAAAAGATGAATGCGTGGATTATTAACTTTTTATATGAACTCCATAAAATATTAATATTGTAAAACATTATGGAGTCCACTAACCTTGAATGTGGCATTATAGTCGTCATAATTATATGGAATATGTTCTTAGTTTTTTTAGAAACTTTGGCCAGACCATTATAAATTATAAATTGAATAGGGGTCAAAATTTCATGGATATCATAATATGTTGTAAAAGTTTCAAATATTATGGAACACATTGTTGTGAAGTGGAAGTTTAAGTTAATAGATTTAATTGGCACAAAATTCAGAATAGAGAGATAATAACAATCATACAATTTAACTCAACGATTTTATGTGGTAAAATTCTATGAAAGGAAGTATCTATGGAATAATGATATTCAATTTATTATTGTTCAAGGGAGATATTACATCAGCCAGAAAAATCTTACACTCACACTCAACTTCTCTAGACACTTTTGCCTTTATGGGTGTATCAGATCTCAAAATAGTTTAAAAAATTGATTACATTTATGTGGATACAAAAAATGGGTGACTTGTTTCAACAAGAAACTGATATAAAGGAGCCACTAAATCTTCTACAATCCAAAAAATCGTGGGAAAATGGTTGGCATATCTAAAAAATATCCACCTTGACAACATTTTACCTAAATATCATTTCCAATTTTCTTCATCACCTATGTTGTAAGCCAAGAGAAACCATGCACCATTGCAACTTCTCTAGAAACAATGGTTTTGTGAACACATCTATCTGATTTTCCTGAGTTTGGATTTTTTATGGAATCACTCCACCTCCAAAATGTCTTCCAAAATGATTCTTTGAGACATATGATGAGGTAGGTCTCCTTCTATACAAAAAACCTGCAAAATCTAAATTACAATTGCCACAGACTAGGCCACTAAAACCATTATAGGTGACACTTGTGCCTCTAAAACACTAAAGAACCCATTTCACTATTTCTCCCAAACTTGCCATGTGTCTAACAACATCAATTGAATGTGAAATATCTAATCTTAAACATTTCATCGCATACAACAGATCTCTTACTAAACTAACACGTGACATAACTTTTTCTTCTTTACAAACATGACCTAAACTTGAAGAAAACTTATAATGGAAACAAATAGGGATATCAACTGGTTTTACCAGGTTCATTATGAACTGCAACCACAACCTACCATTATTACCATCTCTGTGTAATTATGTCCCCACAATTTATTTTGTTGCTCCTTGATCCTTCATGAGAAATGTCCCATTCACCTGACCCATTATCTTACTGATCTTAACTATACTTCGACTTGCAATGAGCATATCATCAATAAATGAAATCAAGATAGTGAATGTACTATAAACAATATATTCATTTCTACAACTTGAAAACTTTTGACTCACTATGAAGGATTCACACCTCTTGTATAGTTTTCTGGGTACCATAAGGCGATATAATGAACTCTCTAGCATGCAAACAAATTTACTTTTGTGATTTTGAACTAACCATTCTGCTTGTTCCATACATACTATATCTTTGTTAATGACAATATTGTGGGCAGTAGGATCCCACACATTACATCCCTTTTCCACATCATCATATATAGCAGAGATATAAAACAAGAAGGAATTCAGAAACAAAGATTCTAAATCTAGAATTGATTTACAACTTACCAATACCTGCAATTCTTTCTTTCTCTTATGACCTGGTTGCTTCTGCCATAAACAAGAAGGTACATCTATCACCTCAAATATAACTTCAGTACTGCATTTCAAATTATAAATGTTATCAATCTTTGTTGCCTTCATCACTACTAAACTATCTTTCAACACTTTGAGTGCTCCACCTTGACCTGTATACTTATATCCAACAAAATCTAAAACCCCTAATGAAATCAAATTTAAATTAAGCTTAGGTACATATATAACACCCATTAGTTCTCTAACAATACCATTGATCCAGATTTATGAGCCGAACGAAATGAATAACAGATTGAATAAATAAAATAGGATGAAACTGTAAAACTATAGAACTGAAAACAACTTGCTCGAATGGTGGTAGCTATATCTGAGAAGAGATGTGCCTGCTACGTGCATTCATTTGAACATAATGATTACAATGAGGCTCTAAAGGAATTTTTAACATTACTCATGAATTCCAAAACCCTGGACATAAAAAAACCTAACCCTAGGAAATGAAATGCCAAAAGTTATGTGGGCCCCGATGGGTAAGTTGGTACCTCAATTTCCCGGGGTCATAAATTTTGCATACAACCTTCGTTTTAGGCATGTGATAGCTTGTTGGAAATGTATTTTTGAGAGACACACATTATTCCATAAAACTTTTCCTTCATCTACAATTTGACTATGGAAAGCCAAAAACAACATTGTTTAGGGCCCCAAAACGACCCTGGAAGTACATAAATTTGTATTGACATGAAAAATTCCAAAATAAGCCAATTGGAATAGGTGGGCGGCCACCAATATCCACCTAGATGTTGTGTAGGGCTTCAAGATAGCCCCAGAAGTGAAAAACCCACAATTACAAAGAAATTTCATCATTACAGAGAAACATGTTGAACTAAAAATTGTGAAGAGGAGTCAGTTGGAATAGGTGGGTGGCCACCAATATCCACCTAGATAATTCCTCCCCCATTAGGAAGCAATGGTATCCATTGCATTGAGTTCCCCCATTAGGTGAGGAAAATTCTATTAAATTTGGCCCCGGGTGAATCACTTGCCTTGGTGCAGGAATTGCCCTTCCTTGACAACCCGATAAATTTGGATCCTCTACTAGCGAGTGCCCGTGACCTGTGTGTCCACTATCTAATCAGTGGATTTTTTTTCCATGTAGTCAGGTTTGGGATATGTTGGTGTCAACTATTCTGCGATCTCTGAGCTGTCCAATAATGGTGGAAAATATGGTCAGAGGAGGCCCAAATGGAACACTGGTGCGATCCAAGGAAGGGGGGAGTGTTGACCTGAAACGAATTGTCACCCACATCCTTTGTGATAGTGTAAGGCCCATAGAAAAGTGTATGGACCTTTTGATGGGGCCGTGTAAGGCATTGTTTCTGCAAATGTAGCCAAACATTGTCCCCCACCTAAAACTTGTGCGGTACCCAGTGTTGATCATGGTGATGCTTGTACTTAGCATTGGATTTTTGTAAAATCTCATGGACCTACTCGCAGATGTGCTGAATCCGGTGGTTTTTTCAGCTTCAGAATGAAGATGGGAAGATTATTCCTATGTGGTTTCAAGAGGTAGGGCAACATCAATGGGACCCAAGGGTTGGAATCCTAGCCCCACTTGAAATGGGCTATGGTCGGTGGAGCTATGGAGAGCCATGTTGTAGCTGTGTTGAACATAGGGAAGACTCTCATCCCATGTACACAGATGCTTAGAGTTATACATGCACATGATGTGCACAATCATCATATTGATGACCTCTACTTGGAAATCGGTTTGAGGGTGGAAGGAGGTGGATTTAGTGAGCTTAGTGTCCAACAATGACTAGAGACTCAACCAAAATATGCTGAGGAACCTCCTGTACCAATCATAAATTATGGTCTGTGGTATCCCAAAATGGACCCACACTCATTCGAAGAAGATCTTGGCAGTATCTATCATTGTGATGCTCTTCTTACATGTTGTGAGAATGACCATCTCTGAAAACTGATCAACCACCAAAAATACAGAACCATTTCGTTTCTTAGTGGACGTAAGGCCAAACATGTAATCCATCAATATGGAATCCCAAGGCCTCTTAGGAGTAGGAAGAGGGCTATATAATCCTTGCTTCTTGATGGTTGGCTTGGCAATGGAACATGAAGTGCAAGATATGACATACTTGCTGACATCCTGTCAAAGTTTTGGCTCATAAAAATGTTTCTGTAGAACGGCCAAAGTTTTCTCCATGCCAAAATGTCCTTCCATCTGACTATAGTGCTCCTCCCAAATCAGCTTTGCACGCTCACTTGCAGGAACACAGAGATGGCCCAGATGGCATAACAATCCATCTTGAATGTGAAAATCGGTGACATTCATGCCTGTACCCAACAACTAATAGGTGGTGGCGAAGTTAGGATCTTAATTATAAAGTTGGGTCCACTTAGATGCCTCATGGCCATAGGAATGGAGAAAGGTGGTGAGTGCAGCGATGGGAGGAAGAATGAGGTAGGCAGTGACATGATTTTTGGTCCTTATCTTATATTTGATGTTGATATGGAATTGTTGCAGGTATGTGGACGAATTTTGATGACGGTCGTTCTGCAACTTCCCCTATGTCTGTATGAATTGTAGAGGCTTGTGATCAATATGGATGATTGTCTCCTTTCCCAGAATGTAATGTTTCCATTAACAACAAGCTTGCATAATGGAATACATTTCCTTGTCATAGGTGGGGTATTTATAGAAGGTATTTGAGAGTGTCTCACTATGGTATGCTACTCGATGACTGTGTTGAGTGAGAAATGTGACTACAACATAGTCGGATGCATCAGTCTCAATATCAAACAATTGTTGCATATCGGGTAAGGAGAGTACTAGAGTTGATCAAAATCGATGCTTCATATCATCAAATGCTCTTTGTTCTACCCTCCCCCATGCGAAATTTTACCTACCACTGCCCTTGGTCACTTGGCTAAGGGTCCATGCAATATAGGAGAATCCCAACACGAACTGTCGATAGAAGTTGGAAAGTCCCAAGAATATCTGAAGCTTGGTTAGTGTGGTCGGGGCTTGCCAGTCATGGATGAGTTGGATCTTAGTTGGATCCACATGTACCCCATGCTCATCAATAATGTATCCCAATTATTAGACCATGTTCATGCCAAAGAATCATTTTTCCAAGTTGGCATATAGCTTGTGCTATTACATAGTGCTCAAAACCTTATGAATATGCTACATGTGGTCCTCCCAAGTTCTGTTGAAGATGAGGATGTCATCCATGTATATCAACACAAAAAATTTGGTGAAGGGTCTCAATACATTATTCATCAACCTCATGAAAGTTTTTGGTGCATTTGTTAAGCCAAAGGGCATGAGCAACCATTCGAGGAGACCTTCTTTAGATTTGAAAGTTGTCTTTCATACATTAGTCAGTTCGATGGGAGCCTAGTGGTAGCCAGACTTTAGGTCAGTCTTACTGAAGAAATTTTCCCCGTTGAGTTGGTCAAGAAGGTCATCAATTCATGGAATTGGGTATCGGTTCCTGACTATGATTTTTTTTAATGCTTTGTAATCAATGCAGGGCCGCTAGGTCCCATATTTATTCTGCACCAGTACAATCGGGCTTCTGAAAGGGGAGGAGTTGGGTCTGATGTGCCCCTTTTGAATAAGATCTTGGATTTGATGCTTGATTTCATCATTTTCCATCATTGAATGACGATAGATTGGTCCATTAGGAGGAGGTGCACCAAGAGTTAGATCAATTGGATGCTTGACTTGGAAGTGCATCGGTACCCCGATGGGTGAGGATAAGATGTCTATGTACTCTTCAAAGATTTAATCCACTTGCTTCTACTTCAAAGAGAGGCTTTGTGTAGAGGTCACAGATGTGGCGATGAACTTTTTCTTACTATGAGCACGGATCACAAAGAAGACTAACTTCTTAGTCTGTGAAATGACCTTATTGCATTACTTAACAGAGATTAAAGAAATAATGATAGGCAGTGCTACCTTTGGTATCTTGTACAATTTTCTACCCAAAGTAATAATAACATTGTGGAGTCTAGAATCATACACAACATGTCGCTTCCACAATTATGGTTGTCCTAAAAGAACATCAAAAACTTCAAGGGGAGAAATATCACACAATACCTCATGTTTGAAGGGATTGATTCCATAGGGTAGACGACACTCTTGGTTGACGCGAAGATCTCCTCCTTGGTGAAGCTAGCTGAAGGTGTAGGGTTGTGGGTGTGATGTCATTCACAGGTCCAACCACTTGACGACCTCTACTGATATCAGGTTCTTCTGACTATCGCTATCGACCATGAAATGAATAAGATTCCCCTTTACCCACATTTGTGACTGAAAGAGGTGTTCCCCTTCCTTTTGTTCTTATGGTTTGCTTGGATGGAATTTGGCGGTAGCGAGAGTGGCACTGGGTTCGGCATCGATAATCCGCTTCCCTCCTTCTGGATTTTATTCGAAGTCAGAATCTTCCTCGAACTTGGAAGCTTTTAGCTCGACCAACAATGACTGATTGGAGTGACATTCCTCGATGTTTTTCCAAGGGATTTTATGGTATTTACACCACTTTCCTATTTCCTTCTTTGACTTCTCATTACCCTTCTTGGATTACGGATTGGACTAGTTGTCCTGAGAGTGGCCATATTTTCTTTGTCCCTTATTTTGTGGATTGGGGTCGCCTTTTCCTCGCTTCGACTGTGAGGAGTTTGTAGATCCAAACTCTTGCCTCTTCTTCTTAAATATTTTCTCGATATTGACAACATATATATAAGATGAACCTAAGGATGCGATGTCTAGAAACTCCATTTCTATTTGAATGTATCTATGCAAATAGTTGTTGTATTTTAACACAAAATGTAGTTCAGAGCCTTTGATACACAATTTGGTGCACAAGGTATGGAAAATAAATTGGTGAAATCTAGTATTGTTTGGTCCCTTTACTGACGCAGCGTGGTCCATCTTATGTACTAGTCCTTGTAGCTTAAAATAGGGTAGTATTGTTCTTTAATGACATCCCTAAAGGAATCACATGTGGGGGAGACCACAAATATTGTAGATTCCTCTATGGCCATTTTCTCAGAGTAAGTATCCCACCAGTCCTTAACATGGGGGATGGCCTTGAGGAGTGCAAAAGTAATCTTTTCCCTATCGAAAAAATTGTGGACCTAAAAATACCCTTCAAGGAGATTCATCCATTTATCTACAACATCTGCATCTATTAGTCCTTAAAATAATGGAATATCAAAAATTTCTTGTACCTTGAAGGGGGTTGCATGGACAAATGATGAAGATGCATTTCCTATGGGAAGCCACCGAAGGATCTGTGGAAATTTTTCCATCATTTCATTCATTTTTTGTTCAAGGGATTCCTCGAGAAACAATTTAAAAGAATCTCTTGCTCCATCATCTTTCTTCTCGTTCCCCATGGGTTGTTTTTGGGATCAGGTGGAAACCAATCTTGTAAAGGCTCAACTCGTTCGAGTCCCAACTTCTTGTACCCAGATCTTGTCGAGGACATACACGAAGAAAAATAAATGAAGAGAAGACCGCTCTAATTCAATTGATCTGGATTTATGTGCAGAACAAAATGAATAACATAATTAATACAATAACACAGAGATACAGAGAAAAACAACTAATATCTAATGAATAATAACTTCTATTGAATAAATAAAATAGGTTGAAACTGTAAAATGAAAAACAACTTGCTTGAATGGTGGTAGTTATCTCTAAGAAGAGATGTGGCTGCTACACACATTCGTCTGAGTAGAATGATTACAATGAGGCTCCAAAGGCCTTTTTAACATTACTCATGAATTCCAAAATCCTAGACACTCAAAAACCTAACCCTAGGAGATGAAACTTCAAAAGTTATGTGGGCCTCGATGGGTAAGTTGATACCTCACCTTCTCGAGGTCATAACGTTTGCATACACCCTCTGTTTTAGGCGTGTAATATCCCGTTAGAAAGGTAGTTTTGATAACTACACATTCTGATGTCAAACTCCAACTCCGTCTACGATTTGATTGTGGAAAGAAACAAAAAACATTGTTTAGGGCCCCAAAACGACCCTAGAAGTACATAAAGATGTACTGACATGAAAACATCCAAAATAAGCTAGTTGGAATAGGTGGGAAACCACTAATATCCACCTAGATGTTATGTAGGGCTTCAAGATAGGCCCAAAAGTGCAGAACCCATAATTATAAATAAATTCCATCATTACAGAGAAATGTGTTGAACTAAAAACTATCAAGAGGATTCAGTTGGAATAGGTGGGTGGCCACCAATATCCACCTTGATCAACCATCAAACATCTTGATTCTAATGATGCCAAACTCAACATTTTAATAGGGAATAAAATTTCCTATAAACACTACACCCTCATCAACAGAGTGGTAAGAAATGAACCAGTTTATATGTGAGCACATATGGTGGGAGGCACCCAAATCCAACTGTCATTGATCATGATATTGTAGATTACTAGAAATGGATAAAACTTCTTCTATCATACTTAAATTTGTTGCAGCCAAATTTTCTTCCTTTGTAGATTTCTCCACAGATTCTTTTCTTTTCCAACAATCTTTTTTGAGATGGCCAATTTTTCCATAGTACCAACACTTTTCTCTACCCTTTATTCCTCTCAACTTAAATCGTGAAGTAGTTCTCTGATTTTGTTCTTCGGGATGACCCCTAACCAGTATTGCCTCTAAAGTTGATGTTTCTTGACTAGATTTTATTCTCATCTCCTTAACAAAAAAAGCTCCCACAATAGAGTCATAATCTAAAACATATGTTGAGCTAAAGCTAATAGAGGTAAATAAATTATCCCAAGACTCAGGAAATGAACACAATAGTGCAATAGCCTTATCTTCATCTTCGAGTTTAACTTCCATACTAGTCAGCTAAACTATAAGGGTATTGAAGGTATTTAAATGGTTAATAAATTTCATACCTTCTTTCATTTTCAAACTGTACAACTACCTCTTCAAATGAATTCTTCTCATCAAGGACTTCGTTATATACATAATTTCCATCTTGGTCCATAAGCCTACTGTTGTATCTTATCCTACGATATTAAAAAAAACATCATCTATGAGACATAGACAAATGGTACTGAGTGTTTTTGCATCCAACTCTTCCCATTCCTCATTCGTCATGATTGTTGGCATCTTTGATTTTCTCACGAGTCACCAACACCTTCTGCAACCCTTGTTGTACCAGTAGATCTCGCATCTTGACCTTCCATAATTCAAAATTGTTTTTCCCATTAAATTTCTCGATCTCAAGCTTTGCACTCTCCATATTGGCCATTAGCACAAATCTCCCCAACCACTGCTTAAAATATTAGACCATTTTAATATGGAATAACTATTTTATATTTGAAGTTTGGACATAAAAAATTTAAGCCAAAGTATAAATATTTTTAAAATGTTTGTCTTAAAACCAAAGGATCCACTTTTATATTATATTATAACATCCTCCCATAAAAATACATAATCTTTTACACTACAAAATATCCACCTCTTCAAAAAATATCGAGCCTTCATAAAATATGCATAATGAAAGGCTTATAAAGTTGATCGTCTTGTGCTTTAATGAAACGAAAAATTCGCTTTTAAACCTCATGCTTTGTGCTTATACTTTGAGGATTAAACAACCCACCATTTTATTTTCCTTTCCACGGAAATTCACAGCTCCCAAAAGAGTTCACATAGAACTCGCGGTCTCTCCTTCGACAAGGAGAAAAATGATTGGATTTCAATGCGACCGCTCTTTGGAAATGGAGAACCTGCGACCGGACTTCAATGTGGTCACTCCTTGGAAATGGAGTACCTGTGACCAGACTAAAAATTTAAAAAAAATGTAAGTTTCCTAGCGACGGTCGCTGCCTCCAACAAGGAGAACCCATGACCATGCAAAATACTCTCTGTCCTTTTTAATCACACAGTTCACGAAACAAGTTTCTTAAGTGCTCATATGTCAGATATCGCACCAAGAATCAACTCACTTTCTCTTGCTCTGATACTACTTGTTTTGCAACATAACCTTAAGTTACTAGATTTAATTAGAAGAGAGATAACAATAATCACACAATTTAACTCTAACAATTTTACGTGGTAAAACCTTATACAGGGAAACAGCCACAAAAAATGATATTCAATTTATTATTGTTCAAGGGATATGTTACATTAGCGAGACTAGGATTACACTCACACTCAACCTCTCAAGAAACCAGTTTAAAAAATCGATTACATTTATGTGGATCCAAAAAATGGGTAAATTGTTTCAACAAGAAGCTGATATAAAGGAGCCACTAAATTTACTACAATCCACAAAATCGTGAAAAAATAGTTGGCATATCTCAACACACATGTGATTACAAGATAGTCAAGAAACATTGAAAGTATTATTCAAACACCATAACGATATATCCAGGGGATGAAATTATAATGTAAAAGGAAAATTATAAGTCTTATCATTCTTGGATATCTATTTCAAAACAAGGGTGGAATAATGTGGGGCATGTAATGGATCATATCCCATGGATGGCGTTTAATACAAATCTTAGTAGAAAACTTCATTTCAAGTGAGTTTGATAGGTTGCGATTAATTGACTTTCTTGTGGTGATCATCAATATATTTATCGCACCTACAGCCAAGAGAGTGTTAGTTGGATATATAATTTGGAATACTATGACCATAGTATAATATCCAATTCATACATTCAATTATTATTTTTTTTGTTAAACACAATTGAATAAATATATACAAATTCATAAATATAGAAGTAAAAATCCATTGTCATTATTAAGGAAACAAAATGAGATGCAATAATTTACACACTCTTAATCTAGGTAACACTTTCATGAGAATTGGGTCGTGAAAATCGCCAATGATACATTTTAGGCCAAACTGTTGAGTTTTTTGGCCGAAAAATATCTCGGTCGAAAATTAAATCTAACGACACCCTTGAAAAATATAACATAAATTTAAAATATAACAACAATTTTCCGTTAAAACCAACTTTTGGACAAAAAATACTAACTTTCAGAAAAGTAACTATGATACTTTTCAAAAAAGTATGTGTTCACTTCAGCTTACTCCAACTTGGGGAGGAGTGGACTCATTCAAATACTATGAGTCTGGTTTCAGAACTAATACCAACATTTTAAGAATTTAATCTACTTTCATTTAATACAATTTGTATTCAATTTACTTGTTTTTTAGTAATTTAGTTTATTTTATAAAAACATGTCTACATATTATTTTTAGATGACAATGATTTAGTAAAATGAAAAATAAATATCTACAATAATACACAGTCAAAATTATGGAAATTTTTTATTACATAACCTTTCACTATCCTCTTCAAAAGGGTACTTTTACATTTTACTTTTAAATAAAAATTAAGGAAGATATGAGGTGTCAATCTAAACATGTTTAAAATCAACAAGTTTTTTCAAATTGGTCAATTTCAAAAAATTATAGTAATTATAATATTTATATGTTGTCTTCAAAATTATAGTTATACTTTAATAGAGTTTGTTTATGTTGTTGCATTATATTTCATTTTTCATAAAAAAAAGTTTAATAATGATTAAATTGCTCTCAACAAACATAACTCATTATCAATAACTTCATTTTTAAGTAACATAGTGTCAAACAATAACTAAATTGAGATATCAAATGGCAATAATTTTTTTTTAAAAATAATCAATAGAAAGCTAACAAAATTCATGACAAGTTTTGTTTTTATTGTAAAGTGAAATTCTAAATAAAAAAATATTTTTGTTTACTAGAAATTGAAAAACTTCTGAAATTATATTTTATTTTCTCAAAAAATAAGGAAAATAGACACCCAGATTCATGATTTTAGAAAATATTTGAATGCAGTTCAAGGCGTTTAAGGTGTTCACAAAGGTCAATTCCAATATCCATCTATATGCCCCCATCAATCCTTGAACTCACTCACTAAGTTTTCAAGGTCGTCAATTTCTCGATTGGACGCGATGACCCCATGATCCGGATTATTTTCGGCACGAAATGAGAGCAGAGATATAATAAAGAAATGCACAGAGATATTGCAGATATTCAATAATATAACATAAATGTATCAGAGATGCAACCATAAAAACAGATATACAGTAATACACGATTTCTATTAGTCAGAGAAATGTACAGAGACTGTAAAAATACAGAGTGAAAGACTCGCTAGAATGGTGGCAGCTTATCTCTGAGAAGAGATGTGACGACTACTC
>ML789779.1:86840-119255 GCA_009831015.1 Picea engelmannii | reverse complement strand
CTTCATTTGAATGGAGTAAGTGAAGAAATATTCTTTTGAAAAAATCAGGAAAGGACAAGAAGCTATATTTGATAAAACAAAAAATTACTTCTTGGTCTAAACTTAAGCTCGAGTACCTGATTTTTCCATACTTCTCTTCCATATCTCTGTTGACAGGTCTCATTCTCCAATGAATTATTTGAATTGAATTTGAATCTTGATTGGAGTCACCTGGTGACTGGTACAACCACCTCATGTTTGACCTCTGTTCACCATCAGAAGTCAAATCTAATCTTTGTCATTTTATCATAGGGAAAATTTCACCTTTGTTCCCCGACAACGACGCCAAAATGTTAGCACTCGGAAATTTCTTTGGGATGTATCAAAGAAAACCCCAAGGTAACTATTTCAACCAAATTTAGACTATATTCTGACCTATACAACCAGAGATGGCTCTCTCAGATGTCTAACAAATGGTAATAACTCAAAGGATTCATCAATAAATGCACAGTGGTTAGATTTTGCAATAGGACATGTTTGTTTTTGTTTTAAAGATATGATATAACAAGAAAGAGAGAAAGTACCATTAGGTAATGGAGTCAAATTCTTAAATTAAATTGTTGAGCTAATGACTGGTGACATACTCTCAGAGAACAAAGGAAAAGTAAGTGTTATTCTTCAACAATAGGTAATATTTTTTGTGGCAATAGAAAAGCGAAAGGAACAGAGATTTTCAAAATTCCTCTCCAATTGGTCAGAAAGTGATCTCTAATTTTAACACTAAACCAGTCATTTACGCAGTGCGCAACAACATCCTCTGCGTGAAAACAACCTCTACATGACAAAATTCTTTGTGCGACAACATCCTCTACGCGACATCATCCTCTATGCAACATAATCCTCTGCATGACAAAGTCCTTTAAGTGACAACATCCTCTGCACGACAGAATCCTTTTCATGACAACATCCTCTACACGACAAAATCTTCTATGCGACATCATCCTCTACGTGACAAAATCCTTTGCGCGACAACATCCTTTGTGCAACATAATCCTTTGCGCGACAAAACTCTCTGTGTGATGAATTCCTCTACGTAGCCCATAGTAAATTTTGTAGTGCGCAAGTGAAAATGGAAATGAAAATAATAAATGATAACATTCCTTTTGAAACCGACCCTTGGATATGTTGGATGATGCCAGACATAAAAACAATATTGGTTCTCATAGGCATGAATTTGCAAACTGTTGAAAAACCTCTAACCTTAGCTATGAAAAGCATGGTACTAACATAATAGTTTATAAACCTCCAAAACATAATGCATGAGTAGAAGTACCTCTAAAATACCCTAGAATCCACTTCACTACCTCCCAATGTTCTTTACCTGGAATGTTCATATAATTTCTCGCAACTCCCACTGCATGTGAAATATTTGGTCTTGTGCACACCATATCATACATCAAGCTTCCAATTGTTGATGAATAAGGGAAACTAGAAATGTATTATATCTTCTATTTTGTCTTGGGACAAATTTCCTTGGTTAATTTTAAATGGATTTCCAAAGGTGTAATAAATGTTTTTTCATTTTTCATTCTAAACCTCTCCAACACCTTTTCTATGTACTCACCCTGAGACAATGTCAATTTGTGATTTTTCTTGTCTCTTGTTATTCTCATACCAAGTATTTTCTTTGCAGCACCCAAATCCTTCATCACAAATGAATTAGATAATTTATTCTCGAGAACATTTATATCCTACATGTTATAACCTACAACAAGAATTTCATCTACATACAATAGCAAGATAATATAACTTCCATTTTCTAGCCTTTTAAAATAAACACATTGATCAAAATGACATATACTATAAACTTGTTCTGTCATAAACCTATAAAATTCAAATACCACTATCTTGAAGCTTTCTTTAGGCCATACAAGCTCTTCTTCAACCTACATACCAAATTATCCTTTCATTTGACCTCATACCACTGTGGTTGTTGCATATAAATCTCTTCATCCAAATCCCCATGGAGAAAAATTGTTTTTACATCTAGCTGTTCAAGATGAAAATATTGTATTACCACAAGACTCAAACAAAATTCCTAATTGAACTCATTTTAACAATAGGAGAAAATATTTCATCAAAATCTATACCTTTCTTTTGTGCAAACCCATTTACACCAAGTCTTCCCTTGTACTGCTTTTTGCTTACATCTTCTTCCTTCAACCCGTAAACCCATTTATTGTGAAATTGACTTTTTCCTGCAGGAAACTAAACTAAGTCCAAGTCTGGTTATTTACCAATGAATCCATTTACTCTTTCATGCCTTTCTCCCTCTTCTTTTTAGTGTCTACCTACATTGCCTCTTCATAAATTTTAGGTTCACCAAAGTCAGTCAACAATAAATAATACAATGAAGGAGAGTATCGTTCAAGGGCTCTACTTAACCTGGTAGATATTATAANTTTTCTGTTTCTTTCCCTATAAGTTATATTTGTACATGACCTTCTCATTGAATATGACATTTCTACTCCCAATTATTTTATTATTTTTATAATCCCATAAATGATAACCAAAATCATTAACAATGTATCCAATAAAGGTACACTTCTTGGATTTTTCTTCAAGCTTTGTTCTATTTTCTTTATCAATATGGAAAAATGCTTCACAACCAAAAGTCTTCAGAAATAAATAGTTTACCTTTTTACCTATCCATGCCTCCTCTCGAATGACACCATCAAAATATCTTGAAGTTCCTTTGTTTATTAAGTAAACAACAATATCTACAACATTTTCCCAAAACTATAAGGGAAACCCAACATTCAATATCGTATTCACTTCTCCTTCCATGATTGTATTGTTTATCCTTTCTGATACACCATTTTCTTGTGGTGTTCCAGGAACTGTATTCTTTATATGAATCCCATGGTATGAACAATAATCATCAAACTCCTTTATGCAATATTCACTTCCATTTTCTGATTTGAGACACTTCAACTTTTTTTCTGTCTCATTCTTAACCAAAGATTTCTATTTCTTAAAAGTGTCAAAACATCTGATTTTTGTCGAATCCAATAAACCCAATTTTTTTTAGTTGCATCATCAATAAAATTAACAAAATAACAAGAGACACCAATAGATGATACCTGAGCTGGTACCCATACATATGTATGCACAAGATCCAACTTTTCACTATTCTTTTCTTTTCTAACTCTGAGAAATATGACTCCTTTCTATTTTCCATAAACACAGTTCTCACATAAATCCAAGTCAACTTTTTTAATATCTGGAAACAAATTCCTTTTGTGAAGTATCTGCATCCCCTTCTCACTCATGTTTCCTTGCCTATGATACCATAGTGTTGTATCCACTTATGTAGAATCTAAAGAGATAGAAGATTTAGCATTAAAAATACATAACTATAATGTACCTACCTTCGCTCCTTTTTCCATTACCAATGATCCTTTAGTGACCTTCGACACCTTATCTATAAATATAGATATACATCCTTCACTTTCCAACTACCATGTTGAAATTAGATTTCTTCTTATATCTGGTATATGTCTCACTTATTTCAGTAACCATTAGTTTCCATTATTTTTCTTTATTTTTACCTTACCCATTCCAACAATTTGACATGGTTCATCATCACCCAAATAAACCTGTCCAAAATCAGCTTGAACATAATCTTGGAAATATTTCCTATGGGGTGTGGCATGAAATGAATCCCTTGAATCTACTACCCAAGATTTAGTAGTATTATCTAAAGAAATAATCAAATCATCGTGTAACACATCACTTGTTACATTTGCTTCCTGGGTTTTCTCCTGCTATCCATCCCTTTGTTTCTTTGGAGCTCTACAATCTTTCTTCAAATGTCCTTTCTTCCCACAATTCCAAAACTCTATCTTTCCTAGTCTTTATTTCGATCTTCCCTTCTATAATTCTCGCAGTTCCTTGATCCCTTTTCTCTATCCTTTTGTATTCCCCTATTCTCCACATTCATTTCATTACTTGATGTCTCACCTGTGCTTTTCCATCGCATTTCCTCGCTAACTATAACACCAACAACATCATCAAATTTCAGAGTGTTTGAACCATATATAGAGTTACTTACAACCATGACCAAGATGTTCCATATCTCTGGCAATGAGCACAATATTATAATAGCCATAACCTCATCATCAAAGTCCACTTTTACAGAACTTTGTTTATTAATAATTGTATTAAATTCATTTAAATGATCAACAACAGACCCACCTTCTAACATCTTCATATTAAATAATCACTTCATTAGAAATACCTTATTGGAGGCCGAGGGTTTTTCATATATTTTATCCAATGCCTTCATTAGATCCTCCATTGTTGTTTCTTTTGAAAAATTAAAATCCACCGATGCTACCAGGAACATGTATATCATTCCCAATGCCCTTATGTCAAGAATATCCCATTCTCCGTCCTTCATACTTGTCGGTTTCTTTGATTTTCTGCCCAACGGTAGGAAAATATCCTTTTGATATAGATAGTCTTTCATTTCCATATTCCATAACTGGTTGTTTTGGCCATTAAATTTCTCAACCTTAAACTTTCCATCTTCCGCCATTGCTCCCACTCAAACCAAGAAACCTCTTTTTCTACGAGTTACTTTTGGCTCTGACACCAGTTGTTACAAAAACATGATCATGGAGCAACAAAATAAAATAAATGTGTAAGTAAAACAAATGTGGAAATAAAACACAAAATATACACAATACAATAGACACAGATATACGTGGTTCAGCCAATGTGGGCTACATCCACCAGAGAAATTTCCAGGTCCTTCCTTTTTATTATCCATCAAAATGAAGGGATAGAACCTATAGCACACTCATTGTAACTTCATCTTCTTTCTCTCAAAGTCTCCTATCTTAGAATAAAATATTCCCATAACACATAGTTGCAATAAAATTCCCTCATAAAATGGGGTTTCCTTATAGGGAAAAAAATCCTAGCATAACTTCTACCGTCAAATCCATGACCTTATAATGAACGATCCAGATTGACTATGAAATTAAAATTTTTAAATTACAAAAACCAAAATATTTTGGCCCCCTCAAGGTTGGGGGGGCCATGAATTGTGTAATTTGGAGGTTCTTTGATGTGAATATGAATTATGAAGACAATCAGGCTCCAAACCCAACAAACCTTAATTTAAAAGGCCTCCAAACATGTTGCAAAGAGAAAATAGGCCAGAATATCCTGATATACCACAAACCTCAAGAACTTAGGATAACTTGATGGTTCATCCACCCCTATACTATGAGGAGTACTATGAATAGGGGGGGGGATAATATATATATCAACATGTGGAGCTTAATATGCTCTTGCATCCTATTGATAATTTGAATGTGGTAAGTGACTCATTTCCCTTCCTTGGATCTAAAGGGTTCCCAATCATGATGAAAGAATAAGAAGAAGAACCCCAAGGAGAGGAGATATACATGTAGGAAGAAGAACCTATAGATATTTCTTGTGCCTAACTAAGAATGGTTTATGATAACATCATATTTGATGTAAGAAGAAAATATGAGATAAGGTCCATGTTAGACACCACAAATTTGAGAAGGAAAGAAGTGCCCAAAGAATATAATTTGAGAAGAACCCAAAATGGATAACAATCCTAAAGTTCCTCTCATTCCAAGGTATTAAGGGAAGGCCCTTGGACCAAAAAATCCTAACTCCATTTTGTCCAAGATTCTCAATGTTTCTAAGGCTACATATGTAACACTTCTTGTTCCTCTTCCTTTTAATATCAGGTATGAACTCAATAAATTAAAATTCCAATGAAAATATATGAAGTACTGAAGTATAATGTTCATAGTAAAAAAATATCTACTCTTTTTTAGGATAAATAGATATCCCCAAGGTTCATTTGACAACTGTTACACATCAAAATTACTCACTTCAATAGTGTCTCAAGTGTCGTCATTACAAGTGTTGTAAGTGTTGCATCTTGTCTACAAGTGCCTCATCTGGACCACAAGTGTTGTAAACATCATACTGCCATCTTTCCTATGTCATGCCTCTAACGACATCATAAGGAAACTTAAGACACCTCAAAGACTATTTTTGAAGAGGACAAATCACTTGACAAGGAGTACAAGCCTTTTTCCACTAAAAAAACTACTTAAAAATGATTTTTGGAAGGCAACGCTCCCCTACCCACTGTCAGGGATGGTCGATGCCACCTAGCCTTCTTTGGGGGAGCGTTGAAACTCTATTTGCACCCTTTTGGGGGAGAGATACCCTTCCTAAGTGAATTTTGGTTTGTTGAGATAAATCAGGGATGAATCCCCTCAATCTGTGAAGTTGGTTGGATTCGAATATGAGTTCAAGGCATGATCTTAGGGAAGATCCACAAATAAAAAAGAGGAATCCTCAACTTATCCCAAATATATATTAAGTGGTTGGGCCTCTCCAAGATTATATAAGGAGGCTTTCTCATGGTGAAAGATACATGAAAAGGGGCTAGACAAAGAGATCTGAAAGAAGTTGTTGCACCTTCATCAAATGTCTGTAAGTAATCTTCATTTGTTCTCATTAATATACATATATGCTTGTCCTGTTTCTTTCAAGTTTGTGTTTGTTCCACATGAACTTGTCTCAAGTATATAGGTCTATTTTTGAGCTAATATCAATAGAATATGAAGCTTGTTGAATCTTTCTTTGTTCTATAGGACCTATCGAGGAGCTTAGGATTGAAGCTCAACTTGGACTGTGTGAGGAAAAGCGCCATTAAAAAGGTACGCTTTTCTTATTCCTCTTCATACATTAGCTTAATTAGATCTAAAAGGATTTCAATGACCAATGATAACACCCTTTATGTCTTGGTATTAGGGGTCTAGAGACCACGAGGGAATCCACGTGCCCACAGGAGGATTCTCCTATAACAGAAATTGGTGACTCCACTGGGGAGGGACCTTTGAATTTTTTCCTTCCTAGATCTTGATTTCCTTTGCTCATTTTGATCTTATTCATACTGTCTTTGATTCTTAGATTTGTTGATTGACCCTTCACTTCATCCCATACACTTTGGATTTCTGAATTTGCTTGAATTTTTGGATTTTTGGGTATTTTTCTGAACTTTTTGAAGCCTAGGGCTCCCCTTCCCTTTATATTGGAGCACTGATGCTCCCTGCTAGATTTACAAAGAGCGTTGGAACACTCTGATGCCCCTTACACCAGATCACTGTCGTCTTTTTGTTAAATATCTTGCAGGAGTTTAGTCTATGAATCCATGTTTTCTTATTTTCACTTGATTAGAGTTCTTACAACCTCAGTGTATCCTTGTTTGGGTCCCCAACACATTGATATCTGCGAATTCATGATGCTTTGTTTGGGTTTGTGACATCTTTTTCTTCCTTACTTTGAATAACTCTTTGTCTTTGATGATATAGATTCAATTTGTTGTTTTCTTCTCATTTATCTGATTGAGTATCCTTGAATGAGTTATTGTTAGAACAAGCTTCTACTTGTTTTCTTTCAGTTCTCATTGTTTTGAATGCATTCTTGATTTTGGGTCATGAAACTAGCTTGCATTTGAAGTAGCGGAATTGCATGTTTTTTTTTTTTGGGACATTGTGCATTTATAATGATGAATGTTTTCTCCTTCTCGTAGCATAGCTTTCATCGAAATGAAAATATTTCATATTCATATCTTTGCATAACTTTCGATTCAGTCAAAACACCATATTGTCCATGCCATTTTCCTTTTGAGTAACAACAACTTTAAAAATCAAGTGATAAACTAAAAATTGATTAGACATTTTTACATTTTTTGGTAGAAAACCTACATTATATTAGTTGTAGGGATTTGGAATAGGTGTGAAAGATAACTTCCCAAAGATGTAAACAAACATAGGATCTTATGTTAGGGAGTGGTGAAATCCAATTGCTACATTTTGTCCTGGGAAGGCCTTCTCACACAAGGGTCAATCACGAGGTCGCATTGAGACTAGCAAAGTTACTCACCCTGATTTGTCGGTATTGGTGTAGAGATTGTGCATATTATGGGGGTCACTTGAAGGTATACCCACAATGATGAGTGGAAGCCTTTCAAGTTGATTTTGGGCTATATACCCTGCCCCTGCACGTGGATCAGACTGTCGATTGTTTCCCCAGGCATCACTGTTGTAGTGGGTAACCTTAATGGCCTATCCCTTTAAGGTCTTTACACAAGGTGACTGTGGAGGGGCTAGTATTCAAGGTACCTGGAATTGACATTGGCCAAACTCACTCAGGCTCCTTGGAGGGTATACCCACAATTATGTGTGGGAGCTTACACCAGGGTATAAGTCCGTTAAGCAGGTCGTCAACGTAACTTTTCAACCTTCTCTATCTCACCCCCTTCTTACTTTGTTCCCACAATGTTCAATTTCATCACCAACTAGTGTGCTCATTGTGAGAAGGTTTTGTTTTCTTGCTTGCTTACTAGATTTTTAGCGTGTGTTGTTTGTTCTCCCTAGAAGAATCTAGGTTGGATTTTTATTTTTATGGCATCAGTTCCCGGAATGACCAATGAAGGAACCCCTTTTCCAAGGGAACCCTTTTTTTTTCCTTCTTATGGAAACATTGGTCCTCCTTACATCGCTACTTTGAGCCTTCCAGATCTCACAATTAGGTTACCGGTATGGTTGTTTTCCACTCCGGTGATATTGAATGCAAGTGCTTCAGATGTAAGCACACCACCCACACATCAACCTCATGTCAACCTTTCTCCTTCTTCACCCGTCAGGTCTCCTTCCATTTCTCCTTCTTCGCCTAGTGAAATCTCTCAAGCGAGTAGCCAGATTGATAAGAAGAAGAATAAACAGAAAGAGAAGAAGAAGAACCAGAAAGGGAACAAGCCTCCAACTACTTCAGATGTTGGATCCAAGCAACCAACTACTGTTAATAGTACTGGGAGTGTTGATGAGGTCGATAAGATTAGAACAAAGAATCTGAAACCCAAATTCCCTTGCAGTCTTTGTAAGCGTGACCACTTTTTGAGGGATTTCTCTGGTATTCCCAAGGTCTTATAAGTGTGATCTCATGTCATTGGCCTCTGCTAGACATGTTGGTGACACCTCGTCAACTAGTGACATTAAGGTTGGTAAGAAGAAGACATTTGTCAAATTACCTTGTATGTTATGCGAAGGTGATCATTATTCTCACCTTTTTCCTCACATGAATGAGGCTTCTTCTCTTTTGGAAAAACTTCAAATTCCAACTGGTTATCGTAAGATTTCCCCCAACCCATCTTTAGTTGATAGAATGGTCAATCTGGTTCCATTGTTGATCAGTCTAGTTGACCAAGTGGTCAATCTAGTTTCATCCTCGGTTGAACCATTCGCCAAAGTAGTTGATCCAGTTTCGTCATCGATCAACCCCAATTTTCATATGAAAAGTGAAACCCAAGTGAATTATCTAGTCCTGTCTTTGGTCAGTCCCACCCTTCATCCGAAGAGTGTCAAAGTGGTCGACCCGACTCCGCCATTGATCGATCCCACTCTTCCTTTGAGAAGAGTCAAAGTGGTTGCTCCGGTTAGATCATCAGTCAATCCCACTCTTCCTCTGAAGAGTGCCAAGGTGGTCGATCTGATCTCATTATTAATTGATCCTACTCTCTCGTTAGAGAGTAAACCCGATTATGCCCATGTTTTTCTTGTTGATACAGGATCTACCATGCCATGGGGCATTTCTCCTTCTCTTGCGAAAACTCCTCCAAGTAATGAGGCCATCATTTTTGATTGGGGTGGGCTAACTAAACCTTGTCTCCCCTCTCACATTCCTTTTAATATTCTAGTTCAGGTTTGTGGTCGCGACATTCCTCATGCACTAATAGATGAAGTTTTGTCCATTAGTATTTTGTCCTCTATTGCTTGGCAAGACTTGGGTTATCCTAAGTTTGTGTCAGTTAATGAGACTCTGTTTTCTTTCAATAGAAGAAACAGTCACCCTTTAGAGATCCTTCCTCAATTTTTGGTAAATTTGGGAGTAAAACCAATCTTTATTGATGTTATGGTAGTCTAGGACCCCTTGGATTTTGATTTACTCCTTGGGAGATATTATTTCTATTCCATGAAATCTATTGTGTCCACTCTTTTTCATGTGATATATTTCTCGCATGATGGAATAATGGTGACTATTGATCAAATTTCGCTTGTTGGCCCTGACTTGACCATCAACCCAATGACCTCCCTAAACGGGCCTTATATGTAGTCGATATCACCTCTGCCACAGGTCAATTATGTGAAGTTGTCTCCCATGACTTAAAATTATGATGATTTTGATCGAGTAGTTGACATGGTGATCTCTTCGGTAGGGATATTGGAACTGTATCTCCTTACCCCTGATGAGACCCTCAACATGTGTTCCTTCCAGAGCATTCTTCTTCTATCCAGTGAAGATCTTTTGGAAGCCATGACTGAGTTTTGTCCCTTGACATGTTTTCCTTCCAAATAATTATCCTCTTGGAAGCCATGATCAAGAAGAGGTCATGAGCATAGTTTCTCTCTTCTGTGGAAAGCTCATTAAAAAATGAAACATAAGCCACGAGAATAGTTCTCTTCTCTATGGCAAGCTTGTTAAAAACTGAAATCTAGGGATTGAACCTGGAGCCTTGAGCATAGTTATTTTCATGTGTCAAGCTCGTTAAAAAATGAAACAGTCACCTCTCCTGTTAGGTCGAGTCTTTTGTCAGATCTCGTAGATGTCGAGTCATGTCTTTCGTTGGCTCTCATATTTGAACCTTCCTTTCATCCACCTGTATCCTTTTTCTCCATCTAGTACAGAAATTGGTGACAACCTCAAAGTTGGTGAATGAATTGAAGCTTGGGGGGCAACTCTCCAGTGTTTTATGATCATTTTTTAGTTAAGCCACTAGATTTCAAGATGGGGGTAGCGTACCGAGCTTAGTCTTTGTTCTTTCTCAAGCTCGTAAAAACATGAGAATGTAACCGAACAATATTTTATCTCTTTTTTGGGCTCACATGGATACAAGAAAAAGGAACCCCCTGGAGTCTCCTTTAAGCTCTTTTCAGACTCTCTAAACGTGAAAATATTGCCGAGTGATCTTGTTTCCTTTCCCACTCATTAAAAGGTTTGAAAGGGCATCTTTCGAGTGATAATTTATCTATTTTTCGGCCTTGCAAGACTAACATTATGAAAAAGGACCACATTGGAGTCGTCTTTAATTTGTTTTCAGACTCTCTAAATATGAAAAACCACCGAGTTTACCTTCTATGGACTCGTTAAACAATTATACATTGAACGGACCATATGGCATCGAACCCTTACTTCTTCCAGTTCGTTAATCAAAGGAAGAGGAACTTACCAAAGGTGAGTTATATTGAACATGTGTTACCCTCCTCGAGCTTGTTAAATTAAAAAGAAGTACTCGCCTATCTGGATGGGGGAAAAATTGAAGGAAGCAAGCCAAACAGTTTTTGAGAACACTACCAGTAACTCTTATAGTCGCCCTTGAACATGACACTTTGTCTTTGCATGAATTTCAATCCATTGAACCTATGTTGAACCAATCCTCTGAGTTTTCTTACTCCTTTGGGTCACCTAACAAAAGTCACAGTGTGCACTACATCATCATGTTTTGGTCCATGTCATGTTTCTATTGTTGTGCCTTAGTGTTCAAGAGAAGTATCTGCCTCGAGAGTCAACCATCACAAATATTCATGTTTCAATACCCGTGTTAATCCATGATCATTTGATCTACCAATTTACATCTGTGTGTCAGTTTTGTGTCGTTGATGGGGGATACATCAAGGCCCTCCTACGACGAGTCTATTCCTGTCGACCTCAACACATCATCTGGGAACTAGACTTAGAAACCATTTAGTACCTTAGGACCTGCATGCCTCAATGGTAGGCCTCGTCACATCTGATAGTGGGTTTACATCATTGACCTCTGATCGAATGATTCCAAAAATGTTCAACTTCAGCTCATCCATTCACATTCGTTGGAATGTACTAGAGTACCTTGGGAATCAATGACATAAATGGTGATCTCTCTTGCACTTGTTAACGGTTTACCTCATTGACCAGTAATCAAGTGGTTTCTGCCATGTTTGACATCAAGACATCTATTCACATGGTTATATTCACACTACATCGGGATCGGTAAGAAGACCCTGGGTTCATTCATCACTCTTGTATGTACTTTTCCCAGGTTACGATAGAGTTTCTTTGAACATTGACACATATACTGTAACATATATCCACTTTGGATTGGTCGTGGCTATGTCTTGTCATATCATAGATCCACTATGTATTCTTCATGGCTACGATCATTTTAGGTCATAGAAGTATAGATCCACATTGTATCTTCGGTGGCTATACCTTTTTTTCAATATAATCATGGATCGATAGTGTATTCTATGGCAGCCATACATGAAAAAGTCTTTATCACTCAATCATAGGTATGTTTGCCTTGGGTTTGAAACATGTCATAATATTTGTTTGATGGTTGTGTGCAGATTTTTCCAGGCTCTCTACATCCATACCCTTTCTCGAAAAAGTCTACAAAGTACTTCAATCATCATCGTCTTCTGACTTCGCACTTTGGGGGGCAATTTGTTACACATAAAAATTACTCACTTCAATAGTGTCACAAGTGTCGTCATTACAAGTGTTGTAAGTGTCACATCTTGTCCGTAATTGTCGCATATTGACCACAAGTGTCACAAACATCATACTACCATATTTCCTATGCTGTGCCTCTAATGACATCATAAGGACACTTAAGACACCTCAAAGACTGGTTTTGAAGAGGAGAAATCACTTGACAAGAAGTACACTCCTTTTGCCACTAAAAAACTACTTAAAAATGATTTTTGGAAGGGAGCGCTCCCCTACCCATTGTCAGGGAGAGCTCGTGCTCCCTAGCCTTCTTTGGGGGAGCGTTGAAATTCTTTGTGCACCATTTTGGGGGAGCACTACCCTTCCTGGGCGAATTTTGGTTTGTTGAGATAAATCAAGGAAGAATCCCCTCAATCTCTGAAGCTAGTTGGATTCGAATACGAGTTCAAGGCATGATATTAGGGAAGATTCACAACTAAAGGAGAGGAATACTCAACTTATCCCAAATATCTCTCAAGTGGTTGGGCCTCTCCAAGTTTATATAAGAAGGTCTTCTCATGGTGAAATATACATGAAAACGGGTTGGACAAAGAGAGTTGGAAGAAGCTATTGCACCTTCATCAAAGGTCTGTAAGTACTCTTCATTTGTTCTCATTAATATACATATATGCTTGGCCTGTTTCTTTCAAGTTTGTGTTTGTTCCACATGAACTTGTCTCTAGTAGATAGATTTGTTTTTGAGCTAATCTCAATAGAATTGGAAGCTTGTTGTATTTTTGTTTGTTCTACATGACCTATCGAGGATCTTAGGATTGAATCTCAACTTCGACTATGCGAGGACAAAGACCATTAAAAAGGTACAATTTTCTTCTTCCTCTTCATACATTAGCTTAATTAGATCTAAAAGGATGTCAGTGACCAATGATAACACCCTTTCTGTCTTGGTCTTAGGGGTCTAGAGACCAAGAGGGAATCTGCTTGCCTATAGGAGGATTCTCCTGTTACAACAACCCATAGAAAACTCATAATAGAAATCATACCCAAAGAACCAATTTGATGGCTCTATATGTTGAGGCTCCCTTGTAATAAGATTCGATCAATATGCAAGATGATTCCCCTAATATAGTGCTAGAAAATCGACCTAACAAAAATGATCAATTGACCCCTCCCTTCTACATTTCCCTAGAACTTCAAGACCTTCATCTCCATAATTATTTGTATTATTTTTGGGCCTCTCATTCCCTTATGATCCTAGCAATCATGGAAAAATCATGCGTATACATAACTTGACCCTATGAAGACCTATACTATTATGATTCTAAGACGGCATAATGATTGGAAATGACCAAAGACCAGGTGGTAGGGATGGTGAAAATCCTTAGGAAATTTGTGATGATGGATGTAATGATAGTAGATGTCCCTCCCACCTATAGTATGCTATTGTATAGATATTTGGGCACATCCATGGGGGGGAATATCTAGTTTGACTTATGTTATGATGCCATTTTTTTGGGGGGGGGAGAAACCCACCACTTGTATATGGAACCTAAAAATAACTATGTGATCAATGACCCTGAGAATCCTACCAATTTCCCTTCTTACACCATGAAAAATATCAAGAACTTCATGCTCATCCATGAACGTCTTGTTGATAATTATTGTATCCCTTTTGTGAATGAAGGAGAAAGGCCCAATCCTTAAAAATTGTGGACATTGCAATTTGAAGTTGCATGTAATAAATAAGGTAATGGGACATGTATCTTGTTGATCTCACCCAAGGGGAAAGAGTTCCCTCATAGATTTGAGATGGAATTTGAATGTACAAATAATGTGGCAGAGTACAAAGAACTGGTGCTAGGGTTAGAGATAGTAAGGAAAATGGGGGTAAAATAGATAAAGATATTTGGAGACTTTGATTTTTTTCATAAATCGATTAGGAAACAAATGTTAGGCTAAGAATCAAAGGTTGAGAAAATATAAGCATGTAGCCTAGGACATGCTAGAAAATATATTCAAGGCTATTGACATCATCGTTGTTCCCAGAGAAAAGAATCAGAGAGAGGATAACATGTCCCATTCAAATATAAATTTGAAGCCTCCCATTTTGGATCACCTCTCTTATTCCATTTATAAGGTCATGCACATAACTACCATATGTAATAACATAAAACAATGGTAGCTTTTCGAAGATGAGGAAAAAATCAAAATATTCCTAATTTTGATCGAAAAATATTCAAAATTGAATGTAGCTTTAGATGATGATGAATATGAAACAAAGATGGAAAAGGATTAGCTAGTATACCAACCATAACATGAAATGATTTGAGGATAGAAGGTTATACAACTGGGAAAAAGAAATCATCCCAAGAGTATTGGTTCCACTCAATATATTTTTTAACTCAAATTGTGTTTCTTTGAAACCCTCCATGTGGTATGAACCATTATAAGTGGATGAATACAACCTAGGAAAATAATTTGATCCAAAAGTCATCAAATTTTCCAAGACTCTATCTCCTGAAGAAAAGGATAAGTACATTCAACTATTTAAATAATTCAAAGGTGTCTTTTCATGGAGATATGAACATACTAAGAATAATGAACCTACCATTTTTTAACATCAAATTACCTTAAAGGAAGAAATCCATCCTTTCAAGTAGAAGCCACGAAAACTAAACCCCATGCTATGCCCCTTGGTACAAACAATGAAAAAAAACTTTGTGTTTCCAACAAAATTATTCCAATTATATATCCAAAGTGGGTTGCAAGCCTAGTGCCTATTAGAAATGAAAATGGTGAGATAAGGATCTATATAGAATTCAAAAAGTTGAACAGAGCTTCCTTAAAGGAAAAATACCCCTTGCCAAAGATGAATCAATTGCTACAAAAGGTAGTGGGGTTTGAAAGGATGTCCATGATGGATGATTTTTCAGGATATAATTAGGTTATAATGGACCCATAAGATGTATTGGAGACTAATTGTACCACTCTACGGGGCACATTTTCCTATTTGATGATGAATTTCAAGTTGGTAGATTATATGGCTACTTTTCAAAGGGATATGGATTATGCATTTTTTGATATCAAGGATGTATTCATTGTGATATACCTTGATGAATTGACTATTTACACAAAAATATATATTTGTCATCTTGAACATATGAGGCATGTTTTTCAAAGGTGTAGAAAATTTTGCATATCCGTCAATCTTGAGAAATATTTCTTTGGAATGACAGAGGAAAAATTATTGGGACATATAGTAGCTAAATAGGGGGTCAATATATATATATATATATATATATATATATATATACTGGGGGAATCGAAAACTCGTGGTTCTCGTACTTGCATGACACAGGTTCGATACACGTCCTCTACCACTATAACCCCAGGTGCACCACACATCCCACAAGCATGGAGCACAAGTAAATCGGGGTGAGAATCAAAATTGAGACCTCCTTTACAAATTTCCTTCCATTTACACGACACTTTCCAATTGGTCTACACCCCTGCAGGATAATTAGGGGGTCAATATTGATCTAGAGAGGGTATAAACAATAAATAATATCTCCCTTCCTAGACATAATAAGATTCTCCAATCATTTTTTGGGAAGATTAATTTTCTCCAAAGATTCATACTAAATTTTTCTAAGCCACCAAGAAAATGACTAGAATTCTAAAAAGGGACAACAAGATTAAATCGGTTGACTTGGCTAAAGATGATTTCTTAGTAATAAATAAAGCCCTAGAAGAAAATTTTGTGTTAATGATCCCTTCTATGAGAAATATTTCACAATTTTCCCTTTTTCTTCTGAACACTATTTCTATAGTTCTCCTACAAAAAATTTATGATGGACATGAACATCCCATTTCATTTTTTAGAAAATCCCTTATAGATGTAGAGCTAAAGTACAATATTATGAAAGAATAGGTCTATTTTCTAGTAAAATATTTGAAATAAATTAGAGTATATGTACTACAATACGATATAGTTTCTTATGCACCACTTATTTTAGTCAAAGAAATACATATTTTAGTCAAAGAAATACGCTGCCAACTACAAGAAAATATAAGGAGGAAATGGATCATGACTAAATAATATGACATGATGATCAAACCCACCAAGTTGATGAAAGTCCAAGTCCTGGAAAAAATAATGTTTGAAGATAACTTGGAAGAAGTGGGAATGAATGTGGTAGAATATGAGGAGATAGGAGACTAAAAAAAATAAGGGGGGTCATATTTTAAAGATTACTATTGATAATCCCCATGGTATCAAGACATATTACATTTTCTAGACACTCGCATTTGTCCCCAAGGAATGGAAAACTACCTGAGGATATATTTTAGTCTTAGAGTAGCTAAGTACTACATTGTTGGGGTTTAAATACACCCAAATGGACTACTCCTTATATGTATGATAGAAGAAGAGGTACACTTTTTGATAAATGACATACATTAGGGGATCTATGGAGCTCATTTTTCATCCAAATCTATAGCTCACAAAGTCTTAAAGTTTGGATATTTTTTCCCCAACCTGTTCTCTCATGTTTGTTACTTTGGTCAGGTCTACCATGAATGTTGAATATTTTCCAGAGGATAAAAAAATCCCTAGGTGAGATTCACACCTCATCCAATGGCCAACATAAATGGATCCTCATAATCCCTGGTTATTTCATGAAATGGGTAGAATCCATCCCCACAAAAAATTTATAGATAAGTTTGTCATCAAATTCCTTGAAGAAAACATCTTGTCTAGGTCTAGTTTCCCTACAAAAATAATTATAGACAATGCCAAATCCTTCTCTTAATTTGGGATGATATGTTTTTGAAAACAATATAATATTATATTAGACCATTCATCCACATACTACCCTTGGATAAATGACCAAGTTGAATATTCAAATAAAATACTCATGAATATCATCAACATGGTCATTTCATACAATAGACGATCGTGGTATTCCCTATGGGTAGACAAGATCAATGATCAATACCAATAGGTATATGGCATGGAGGTAGTCCTACCTACTCAACTGGAGCTTATTTTAATGGAATTGATACGATATAGTATTTGAGCCTGACAAAGTCAAGAGAAGGATACATTAGTATGTTGAAGTTCAAGAACCAAGGAATCATGTATGAAAAAATTAAAGAATATCAAGATGAGATGAAGGAGATATTTGACAAAAAAGACAAACCCAAGAATTTTGTGAAAGGAGACATGGTTATTCTTTAGGATAAAATACATGAATACCCGAGCAAGCATGCAAAGTTTGATACGTTATGACCAGGCCCATATGTTGTAGAAGACATTTTCACCCAAAATCCCAAATCTTTTCATCTAGATTGATATTAGTTTGATTTTCATGTTAATAATAAGAATTTAAAACATTTCATGAAGTCCTAAGTGTAGGCCCATAAGATATCCTTTATAAGTACAACCTATATCATAATAATACTTTGAGGTTTTTTAATTATGTGCTTTTCCTTCTTGTATATATGTCCTTACCATTTTTTTAGGTCACATTTTTCACCTAGATTGTAAAAAATGTTTTGAATCAATGGACCAAGACTAAGGCATTCATCTACTCACCCCAGAGTCTTGATATTGGAACCTCACAAGGGGATTATCCCATATAAGGAGTTGATGTTATCACCTTGCTAAACTGGCCACCACCATTTTGAGCCCAAAGCACTTGCATAGTCATTATATTCAAAATGAAGCCTTTATTTCACAACTTTCACATTTTCAAGGATCCTTCAGACTTAGCCAAATTTCCCTCAAATCCTTTAGTAGTTTTCGTCCTTCAAAAATGGTTAAAAACTTGGGTTTTAATTCCTTTCTCAAACCTTTTTCTAGATTGATTTCCAAACCAAATCCATTTTCCCAATCATCCCCCCTCTACACTTGTTTGAGTGTTTTCCTTGGTTGATTTTCCCATTGGGGATGATCTCCCAATCCCCCCCCTTGCATTTTATTTCATGTTCCTTGGATAATTTTCCCATAGGGGTCGATCCCCCTTCACACTTGTTCAATGTTCTCCTTGGATGATTTTCCCATTGGGGTTGATCTCTCATTCGGTCCCCCCTTACACTTGTTTGATGTTTTCTTTGGATAATTTTCCCACTGGGCTTGATCACTCAATTGTCCCCACCCCCTCCCCTTTCAGTAGTTTGATGTTTTCCTTAGCCAATTTCCATGTTGGGGTTTATCTTCTGATTTCCCTCCCTTATCACTTGTTTGATTCTTTCATTATTTTATTTTTCCATCAAGACAATCTCCTAATTGGTCCACTCTCGAACTAGTTTGATGATTACCAAGTGGCCAATTTACAAATTGGTGATGATCTCCCAATTGGGCCCTCTTTACCCTTATCCAATGTTTTCCTTGGTTGATTTTCCCATAAAGGTCGATCTCCCAATTGCCCCCCCCTTACATGGTGTCTAAGTGATAGCCTTCATTGATTTTCACATCAGGGCCAATGTCATAATAAGAACCCTTTCTCATTAAATTAGTGTTCACCTAACTTGATTCCACAATTCAAACAAAGGCTTTTCTTCAAAGGATAGGTAAATTTTATATACTATAGTAGGATGGGTATCATGATCAATAGAATACATATGGAATGGGACCTCCATGTGGAAAACATCATTTCCTTCCATGTGGAGTTTGAGAGTGATAGGTGGCCTTATGTGAAGGTTCCACATGTACAAGAATCTCCACATCACTAGAGAATTTCCATGTCATTATAAAACCTTTGCACATAGTTTAAGGTATTTTAGGTGTTCGTGAATACCCATTCCAATATCAATACCAATGCTCACATCGAGCCACTTCCTCACTTAATTAATGTTTGAGTTATTCAATTTACTAATTGGGCTTGATTATGTCATTAGTCACTTTGAGAACTAACTTAGTGTTCACCCAAACTAATTTCACAGTGCGAACAAAAGCCTTCAAACTTCTAAGGTAGGAGAATTTTAATACTATGGTGGGATGGGTGGAACGATCAACATAAGACACATAGAGTAGGTTTTACATCTAGATAGTGTCATTTCGTATCACATGGAGTTTGAGAGTGACAGGTGGCCCTATGGGAAAGCTCCATGTGGGAAAAAAATATCCATATCAATAGAGAATCTATCCATGTCATCAAAGAATATTTGATAGAGTTTGAGGTTTTTGCAAAGGTTGAATCTAATATCTATCATGGCACCCCCATTGATCCCTTAGATCACTTACTTAATGTTCGATGTGGTCAATTTATTTATTGGGCCCAATGGCCCCATTGGGCCCTTTGTGCATTAGCTTAGTGTTCACCTAGCTTGATTTCACAATTCAAAAAAGGCCTTAAAATAGCTAAGGAAAGTTGAATTATCATACTATGGTAGGACATGTGGCATGATCAACAAAATACATGTGGAATGGGACCTCCATGTGGAAAACATCATCACCTTCTATGCGAAATTTAAGAGAGATAGGCATCCCTATGGGAAGGTGCAATGTGGACAATAATATCCACATCAATAGAGAATCTCCATGTCATAAAATAATCTTTGCAAGTAGTTCAAGGTGTTTGCAAAGGGTGATTTCAATATTGGGCATAATTCCCCCATCAATCCCTTGACTCACTTATTTAATGTTTTAGGTAGTCGATTTACTAATCGGTCCCTCTATGCACTACCTTAATGTTCACCTGACCTGATTTCATAGTTCGAACAATGCCTTCAAAATTTTAAGGTATAAACGCAGAGAAGAATGGATCTGAGACTAGATTTGGTGTCTAAAGACATCATAGTATTGAAGCACGAGAACACTCCATGAGAATGAGAACATATATCCCAATGATTTTTGTAATAGACCGATTAGAGGATCGTCTATAAATAGGTTTTGGTAATGTACCAAACCATCAATCTCAGGTGTAGTCGGTTGCACCTACCCATAAAATGTGGATATGGGATCTTAAGTTGACATTGTCAACCAAAAATTTAGTCGGTCATCAACCCAAAGATTTTGTCGACCCACTCAACCAACAAGGTGAGGTTTATGATGGAATCGCATGTTCCAACATGCTATACTATGGTGGAATGGGTGGTATGATCAACATAAGACATGTGGACTAGGACCTCATGTGGACAAAATCATAGCCTACTACATGGAGTTTGAGAGTGGAAGTTGGATCTATGGGAATGCACCACGTGGACAATAATCTCCATGTCCTTAGAGAATATTTATACCCAGTTTGAGGTATTAAAGGTATTCATGAAGTTTAATTCCAATATTGGGCCCAATGTCCCCATTATGCATCTAAATATATTACTAATTTCTCAAGGATATTGATTTACCAATTGGGCCCAATAACCCCATTGGCCCCTTTATGCATTGTTCGAACTATCGATTTCCAAATCAAGACTATATTTCTACAGTGGATCCCTTGTACACTATTTTAATTATTTCTTTATCCTAATTTTAGAGTTCAAACACCTGTTGTATTACTGAGAGGGGAGGTGAATCATTAATAGAGAAATTTAATCCTTTTTCACCATAAAATGCAAGTGTTATATCAATGTATCATTATCATCCAATAATTTCAGAGTAAATAAACAATGAACAAATGAGAAATCATACACATACACAGTACATCGGTTTTCTTACATGGAAACCCAAAGTGGGAGAAAACCATGAAATGATTTTCCTTATATGTCTTGAAGAATTAAATTCATTGGAAGCACCAACTTCCTTTGATGTCCAACTACAACTGGAAGGAGGGTCCAACCCCCTATTTTCTTAGGATAAAACCTAAGGGAAGCTCCAACTCCCCAATTCTTTGGCTACAACCAGAAGGAGGATACAACCCACTATGTTCTCTGACTACAACCGGTAGGTGGTTGCAACCACTTGTCCTTTCCCCATCCAACCGCCCTGACGTAGAAGTAGAATGACGGAACCACTGTCACATTATCAATGTGAGATATACCACTGTAAGAACTTGTACCAATCAATCTATAATCAACCTGTACCATAAAAAAGTGCATCAACCATGCATCAACATGTACCAAACAACTTGTAATCACCTTGTATCACAAAAAAGAGCATCAACCATGCACCAAACTATACCTCAACATGTACCATCAATGAGTGCACCAACCATGCACCAAATATGTACCAATCATGCATCAAATACACAAACTATGACTCATCAAGATTTACCAACATCATCAACTATACACCTCATGTATGTGCCAACTCATCAACTACTTGTCTCAACCATGTACCCAACATGTACCTCAACCAAAATCCCTCATCAATTTCATCATCCAAATCTGATTTGTAACTCTATAATATATATGGTGTATGTGATCACATACCTGAAAACCTTTCTTAAATTTAACAACAAGAGACTAACATTTTCATCAAACTTTACTTTAGTCTCACATGACTAATTTTGGATTAGTAAAAAACACTAACTTGAAATAATCATAAATATGTACCTGTAATGAATAAAGATCTGAAAATGGTACAAAATTTTGTCTAGTGTCTTTTATGCAATTCCTACAAATTTCACTACTTGGAACCTCTCAAAAAAGGAGTTATAGCAAAAATGACATACCTTGTTGAATTATGGCTTATTCTAGAAAGCGAAGTTGTAGAGAATTCGCTGAACGAAATATTTGTTGTATGGATCTGAAAATTGTACATAGAATACCATAGACTATACTCTAACCAATAAATTTTTTCTTACTAAATTTGGATCTGTTATGAAGAAGTTATGATGGTTTTACCCAAAAAACTCATTTTAGACTAGTTTCAGGACTGACCATAAACCCTATTTTCCACGATGTGTAACTCCGAAAATACGATGATACACAAGCTGAAATTTGTATCAAATATACTTGGATATGTTTCCTCAATGGACTCCCAATTTCACGATATGAATCATTATAGAAAAAAATTATTGTGAAAATGGTGAGATGACCTGTAAATAGCATACCTTAGAAAGCATCATCAAAAGAATTTAGCCTCCCTTGAATTTCGGCCTTCTWTACTTCACCTTCCCTCTGAAATGTGTCTTAGATATCCTTTGGTTACCTCAGTCACTTGTAGATATTCAATATGTGCAACTGTGATTAAAATGAGAGAGCCTTGTCTCTTATTTATACTTTCATGTAGCTTCCTCAAGGGGTTACCTTTTAACCATCTTAACCCACTTTCCTTATTTTAGGGTTAACCCACTTCTAACCACTTGTCCACTTAGTAATTTCTCCATTAACTTTATTATTTAAATAATTTCTTTTTTATTCACTTTGAATTATAGTACACTCATCACTTCACTTTACTATTTACTTTCTAAAATCTCTTAAACCACTTTGACTACTTTGACCTTTTGGGGCTTCTAGATGACTCTTGAGGGTTCTCCAACTTCACATGGCCATAACTCTTTAACCGTGAGGAGTTATGTGACATTTCACATACCATTGGAAATGGAATGACATGTACTATCCATATAGAATATTCTTACCTACAAATATACCAAAACACATACCATTATCCATCAAACAAACTTGGTTCCATTACCCAAACCTTTCTCCAACTTCACATGGACATAACTCTCTAACCACGAGGAGTTATGTGATGTTCCACGTACCACTGGAAATGGAATGACATGTAATATCTATATGGAATAGTCTTACCTGCAAATATATCAAGACTCATACCATTATCCATCAAACAAATTTGGGTCCATTACCCAACCCTTTGTACTACCGGAATTTGTTACCGAACTTTCTTCAAGGGTTGAGATCAATGACAACCAAACCAAATAATCAACAACACCATATACATCCTTTGAGTTACATGAGAAAGAAAAAATACATAATCTAGAAGGACATGTGGTTCGGTAAGAAGAAGACTCTTGGATAGTAACCTCCACGTATGAAACCTAACTATTTTCCAGGGTAAATTCGCAAGTATTCTCTAAATTTCATGGAATTAAGAGAGAGTGGAGGGCCCCTAAGCTTGAGTTAGTTGGAATTTTAGTTAAACAACTTGTTAAATCAAAGGACTAAGTAAAATTAGTGGGATCAAAGAACCTTTAGATCTTATTATTGGGAAGGATTTTCCTAGAAGCATATACATACCAAGATTTAATGCATTTAGAAGCTAAGTTACTCATTTTGAGAGTTTAATTTTTGTATCTAAAGAAGGAAAACACAAAGATCGATGCCAATTTTGTTTTGAAGATCTACCTGGAGTATCATATTTTTGTAGCAACATATGGATTTCCCTTCTTTCCACTTCTCATATTCTTTATCTTCATTGTTGGTTGTGGAGCCTCATTATCTTCCTAATTCAAAGGTCTTGTTTCAACCACTTTTATATCCCAGTCCCTAGTGGGGGGGGTTTGTGTTATATTATTTTCATGACTAGCCTCACACATTGTTACATTGCACTGGGTGCAGCAAGGGAAGATCCCTGGAGAAAATTATTTGTGTGGTTTTGGCACATGGTTTTCCAACCCATGGGTTTCTAATTCTGGTTAAGGAATTAAGGTCATTATAATCTAATTCTAGGTCAATTATTAGGGATTTTGGATGCCATAGGATCCTATATTGTATTGTGATGGTGAAGTTAAAATAATGTGAGATATTATTTTGTTTGAGAGAGGAGATAGTGATATAGTGAAGAGGAGGTTGTAGTGGATGTGTTGTAGGTGTTATCCCTTCATTTTGTTGGACAAAATAAAGGAAAGACTATATGCATCTCCGTGGACATACCCCATATTGGGTGAACCACGTATAAAAATTTATCTCTTGTATTAGGTTCTTCCGTGTTTTATTTATTCATTCATTTTGATTTTTTTTATTTGTATTGCTCAACAATAACATTCCTAACACTCATTTTGATCGTACGCGGTCTTTAAGTAGCAGGCTCTGTAGAGTATAACATAAATCATAGTATAGTGTTCTTTGTAATACCAACCCCTAGTGTATTTTATAGTTAATATAATGGTTTTTTCATATCCCACACTTTTATATTCCACAACCTTGAAACTTATGTCCATTTAATGAGTTATTGGATTCATTCTAAAATGAAGGCCAACGATATAGACGTTGGTTTATAATTAATTCAAGAAAGTTATTTTGTGTTTCTCTTCTTCGATTTCTATATTGTATAACGTTGATAAGATAATGGATCTATGTCGTTATTTTCCTATTAGTTTTATTTATAAATAAATATGTGCTAGGAAATTAGTACTTCCTCCTCCTATACCCATATTGTTTCCTCTAAGTTATTTTTTCAACTTAACTAGATATTAGTGCACAAGGTTCAAAAGATTATTCCTATGGCTAAAATCCTATCAAAACTTTCCTTTTGTTTGGAACCCCTTTGAATTTCCCCCAAATTAAAACCAAACATGTTATTCCTATTTGAATTCCACAGTAGATATTGACTTGATGCATTGCTTTCTTTGTGATATATCCAATATGAGATTCATTTTTTAAATAGGTTGTCCTTGAGTGACAAACAAGGAATCTTTCCTTAGGAAGCACTCATAGTCCCCCCCCTGCTCTTCCCTGAGAACTATCTCAAAGGCCTAGAGTGGCACAAGAAGGTTCATATTGCACATTATGGTTTAGAATTTCTCCCCTTTGTGAGAGACATGGGACAACCCAAGGGACAACCCAAGGGACAACATTTTCCATAGAACAACCTTTGGCCTAAAGTAGTTGCAACTTGCTCATATTTGTTATGAAATGAATAATTGTGAACTCTACAAGGTTTTTGAACCATACTTATGTGAATTCATATGGGTTAACCATGCTAATTCCATGCACCTAAATAGTCATCAAGGATATTTTAGAAGTAATAGAATTGACCTAGTTACAAAGTTTAAGATTTCAATGTGACAAATAATTTTGTAAGAACATCACTATTTTGAGAAGTTAGTCTAAAGCTTCAAATAAATAAAAGAGATTTATCAAAAAAATGAAGAATGTCACAAGTTAGGCACCAAAAGCGAAGCATAGGTTCATTTTTGACAATATATCTACGTAGGTCTCTCAGGTGGTTTCCATTCTTAAACAATTTTCATTGTCCACTTCCACTAGACATGTTCCCTCTAGATTCCCAACAACCAACCATCCTCCCTATTTTTTTCTATCCCATATTCTTTGGAATTGTACAGAAGAAAAGTTGTGGATTCCCCATCCTCCATAGTGTGTTCTTGTCTCTAAGATGATCTATGATTCTCATCTCCGAATGGAAGACATGCCTGGTCTACTTCATTAACAAATTTACAAAGCATGATGCACAAGGGTAATAAAAAATGCAAGATGGAAATGGGCCATTCATTAACATTGAGTCGGCATGTAATTTGAATAAATGGTGAGGATGATCACAATGGTCATTTAATAGATATAGACAAATCCAAATGACCTTCATGTCCCAATTAGACATACACTTGGCATAGGGAAATTCCTTAAGGATCAATAAGTTTTTTTTCTAGATTTATATTGTTAAGGATGCATATTTTCTAGAGGATAAATATTTTAAGACACAAATTTGTTTAGAATATAAAAATAGGAGAAAAAATATCTATGAAGGATTTGACATATAATATTTAATAAAATATTAAGAAAAATATTTATGAGAAAATTGATGTATTAATATTTGATAAATTCAAAATTAAAATGGATTTAAGAGAAATTTTTATATTACTATTTAGATTATATATCATATTTTTTATATTCTTATTATTCCCCACCGAAGGCCTGATGTTGGCATGTTTTTTCAGGAAGCGTGTTCTTTTCATTGATGGAAAGAATAGCAGTGATGATGGTGAACAAGAAAAGAATAAGCTCAGGAGGAGAAGCGAACAATATGCAGAGATCAAAGCTCATAAGGAAAAGCATAAGCTCAAGGTGAGAAGCCTCAACACTCGTCCGATCAAGAAATTGACCGTGTTGATTGTGTAATATTATGGATGTCGGTCATATGAGTGACTGTGGGCTTGAGGACCATTGGAGGATCATGACCATCGGATCTGCAATCCAAATCAATGACATGGATGAATTGCGGAGAGAGAAAGAAGAATTAAACAAATCGCTAGCTCTAATCCCGCAATTGGTCTAGATTGTAAGATCTCATAAACCCAAATATTGGCAATTGTGGTTGATCTAAAAAATGATCATATTATGTCATATTAAGTCATGACCGTTGGATGCGCAATCGCCAGATCAATGACAAGGATAGATTGTGGAGATCGAAATGAGAATTAAATGTCGTTCTATTTCGAATCCCACAATTAGTCAGGATGGTTAGATCTTATATCTTCCAAGATCAACGATTGTGGTTATCTCACCAACAAATGCACAACTTCAAATTGTAGAGCTTGGGTGACGAATTAATTCACTCGCAAGTTGTTGTTCCACAATCATCCTTGATCGTAGATTTTCTTTGAGAGTCTTCATGACCATTGGATCACTTTAAGTGGAAGGATAGGATAAGCAAGGCCAAACAGTTGAGAATTTGATTATTTGAATACCCCTCAACTGTCAGATCAAATTAAGTGGGAGGATAGGATAAACATTGTAAAAGATCTGAGATCTTAACTATGTGAATTTTTGTCAGCCGTTAGATCTTTCTAAAGTGGAAGGATATTATAATCAATGTTGGAGGGACGTTGGATCTAAACCAAGGCAAATCTACATCACATACAAATCCAGTCGTCAATCTAAGATCATGATCAATGAACAACATTAGTTTCGGGTCTAAATATGTGAGGAGGTTAAGCTCTGGAGAAATCACTTCAAGAGTTTTAGTTTGATATTTGAAATCTACAAAGTTCGGAGAATCAAAGAGTAGAAATAAATTATCGACTGTTGGATCGTCCAAAGTAAATATCATTCATCAGATCATCCGAAGAAGATCTCAAGCATCAGATCGTCCGAAATGCATCTGGGTCATCTAATCCAGAGCGTCAGTTTGAGATTTGAAATCTCCAAAGTCTAGAGAGCCAGAGAGCCGAAACACATTCTCAACCATTGGATCATCTGAAGTAAATATCAGTCATGAGATCATCTGAAGAAGACCTCAAGTGTTGGATCATCCCAAGTGAATCTTGGTCGTCTGATCTAGAGTGTCAATTTGAGATTTGAAATCTCCGAAGTCTAGAGATCCAGAGAGCAGAAATACATTCTCGACCATCAGATCATCCGAAGTAAATCTCATTCATAAAATCGTTCGAAGAAGACCTCAAGCATTGGATCGTCTAAAGTGAATCTGGGTCGTCTGATCTAGAGTGTAAGTTTAACATTTGATATCTCAGAAGTACAGAGACCCAAAGGAGATCTAGACCATTGATAAAGAAAGGGGATGCAGAACTGTTGATCTGGTTGAAAGGTCAAAATTCCGATGTGGAGGTAGAGTCCTTGATTGAGAAGGACAGGTGTCCTTAGATCATCGACTTGAGAATATTGGCATACGGAAGAAATTAGGGTTTGAGATTTGAAACTCCCGAAGCATGGATCACAAAATAAACTGTAGTCGTTGATTTAGGGAGGTTGGATCTAATCTGCAGATCGTGAAAGATAAAATCTGAATCATCTGTTTAGGAGCATTGTCAAGATCATGAGATCGATGGTCCCATCACATTGCGGGGTAAGAACATGCTCAGATCTTAATTTTTCATGAGTGGGCCGCAATCAAAACCATGGTATCGCCAAAGACATACGTGGAGCTCTATAGTGATTTGAGTGGTGAAAAACAGGTTTCCCTCAAAGCACCTATGGACGTGCTCACAATCGCGTGGTCACATGAATTTCATAGCCCAAGTTCATATCGAGAAATTCAGATGGTGCTCACTAGATCAAGATCGGAAAGTTCCTTTTGAATAGGCGTTTGGTCACCGTCGATGGTCACGTGAAGGAAGGGGCTTAGAAGCCAAAGAAGCCAAAAACAACTGACTGTAACTACCAAAGAATACATAGAGTTGTGACTGCCAGAGAAGATAGAGAATCTCAAGATTATGCCCACTAATGATGAACATATTCAAAATAACCGCCAGAGAAGATGAAGAGTTCAAATGATGATCAGGCAAAGAACCGGGCATGAGTAACACATGCAGAACAAAGAAGAGTTGTCGCACCTAAAGTGTAGATGGGAGGTGAAGTGTGTAGTAAGAAGAGGCAACGCATAGAATAATATGTTGAGGAGAAGCTGGATAGAGTAGCGTGGTGCACAGGAAGAAAAAGAGCAGAGCATAGAAGCTGAAGAAGGTAGAGGAGACATGGAGTTGCAACAGACTATATCAGAGACACAATAAGTAAGTAAAAAGCTTAATATCTCAGGGTGGTAGGGTGGTTCTAGGGAGGACTTTTGTCCTCAAAGTTTCAAGTGGGTGCTTGAACACAGGGAGTTGTAGCTTCCATCTGGTTGCAGCCAGAAAAACCAGGGTGGTAGGGTGGTGCAAGGGAGAACCATTGTTCTCTATTATGCAGGTTGGTGCCTATGTGACTGGAAGTTGGTGATTCCATCCAGTTGGTGTTGGAACACTAAGGGAGTTGGTTCTTTCTTCTAGTGGGTGCTATAGAAACCGAAGAGTTGGTGCTCTCAGCAAGTTGCAACTTGTAAAATAGAGGTGGTATCCTCACATTGAGTTGATGCTCAAAGATAAATGTTGTACAAAACATAAAAATATTGCCTATCATTCAAAGAAGAAGCGGTTTTCTCCCTTTATGGGTTTCCTCATGAATATTTGTCTCTGTGTATATCATATGTGTGATTGATATTTAGTATTTATGTTGTTCACAACTTGCATAATATTGATGATCACTTGGAGAACATTAAAAATATTTCAATAGGCATAAAAAAATTTAAGCACGGTAACAACTGATTCACCCCAACCTCTCAGTTGTCTTAGTATTTCCAACAATTGGTATCAGAGAGGGTTCCATTTAGCTAAAGGTAGATCAGTAAGAATAAACATGACAACTCATGAAGGAACTTCAACCAATAAGCCTCCTCTATTTGATGGAACAAATTTTTCTTTCTGGAAGGTTAGAATGAGAACATACATTATGACCTTAGGTGTTGATGTTTGGGATGTTGTAGAGACTGGTTATACAAAACATGTTGTGCTAGATTCCAAAGATAATAAGTTAGAATTTATCTTCAATGCAAATGCAATGAATTCTATCTTGAATTGTCTTGCTGAAGTTGAATTTGTAAAGGTGATGCATCTTGATTCTGCCAAAGAGATGTGGGATAAACTCATTAGCAGTTATGAAGGAAATGAGAAAGTAAAAGATGCCAAACTTCAAACATATAGATTGAAATTTTAACAACTAGAGATGAATGAGGATGAAACAGTTAGTAAATATTTCTTAAGAGTTGAGGAGCTTCTGAATGTCATGAAGGGTCTTGGTGATAAGATTGAAGACACATTTTTAGTTCAGAAGATTTTAATATCTTTGGCTAATAGATTTAATACAAAAGTTTTTACAATAGAAGAACTGGATGATCTTAATATTTTGTCTATTGATCAACTTCTAGGAACTCTAACTGCTTATGAAATGAGTATCAATAAATATAAACCTACCTCTAGATAAGAATCATTTAAAGAAGATAAGAATGAGGATTCTAAGCCTGATGAAATTGAAGCAAAATTTGTGAGAAGACTAAAGAAAGGATCGGGAAAGTACCAAGGCAAGTTTCCCTTAAAATGTTTTAACTGTGGAAAGATACATCACTTTGCATATAAGTGTCCACACAAGAAGAAGGACCAGAACTCTGAAGGTGAAGAGAAGTACAAATCGAAGAGATTTGGTAAAAAGAAAAGTTTATGTGTAAACAATGATGATTCTTCAGGAGACACAGATAACGATTCTTATTTTGAAGATAAGGTTAATGAATTTATGCTTACGGACAAACAGGATTATGATAATAAAAGAACAGGAAGTGATGTTGATGACGAAGAAGTTGTGGTTGATATGGAAAGTGAATTAATCAGTTCTTTGGAAGAAATTGACAGACTCAGATTTAAGAAGAGAAAACAAAAACAATTGTTGATGCAGTTTGTAAAGAATGGTAAATAACCAAGTGAAGATTTTTTTTTGTTAAAAGTATAATTAGAATGATCCAGGGGATCAAATTTTGCTAAAAAATTCAAAGTGTTCGGAATCACCTCAAATCAAATGAGACTGTAGGCCTCGTCGTTACGAACCCAATGCAACTCGTTTGGGTTCAAACGGACGTCAGGAGCGAGAGATATCGCGTTCTGTTCAAATTGACAAACATGCAAAAAAAAAAGGGATGTTGACTGTACAGTCCGTACGGACGTTGACATGGCAGGCCGTATGACACATGGCAGGTGGCTATTAGGATAGTTGGCATGTGACATGGCTTGTTTGTAGAAAATGGGATGGTGACACGTGGCCTAATCAATGGTCACCACGTGTCACATGTTTATTGGTTTAAAATATTTGCACTTGGCAGGAGTCGACCCTGTAACCTCCGGGCAGGGTAAATCCTTGGGAAAGGCCACCCAATCGGCGTGCCCACATGTGTTACTTAACAGATGTATGCATTGTAATATATTTGAATTTGCAAATATGTGAAATGGGGCGCGAACCCGGCCCATGGTTATATATATGTATTGCATATGACCAGTGCTATGGGCGGTTAAACCCACCGTAATATATATATATATATATATATATATATATATATATATATATATATATATGTATTGTAACCATTTTGATATGAACGTGGTTTGACATATAACATGTGACCAATGTGTATGCATGCAGTTTAATCCTACGGTTTTGTATATGGTTTGAACTTTAGCCCTGTTGTGTATTGCGCACGGTCATGTGGTGGCCATGTGCCCACGGGCCTTGGTAGTTAAAGGCCGACCCGTAACCGTTCGACAGTTTTTACCGGTTGTGCGGTTGCGCCCGGTGCTAAGTTTTTACTCTTAAATATGCATGTGGGCTAGGTTGAGCCAACAAGGGTGTGTTTTGTAGATGCACAGACAACAAGTTTGAAGGGGGGACTTCCATGAAGCCTATCTTCTTCAATTTTTGGCCAAACGAGGTGCCGAAAAAGCCCAGCTAGGGGTTTTTGGACGTTATGAAGCCATTGGAGAAGTCTATTTGGAATTTTGAGCATTGTTAAGAACATTTTTGAGCACTTTGAGAAAATAATACAAATGATCCATTGGAAGATGGACCAAGAGATGTAGCCCAAGAGAGGGGTGAACTCCTTTATCATTTGTTGTGTTATGTGTTTTCTGTTCACTATTTTTTCTGTTGTTTATATGCATATTGAATGAGTAAATCCTATTAAAGTTGTGTTGCAAATTTGATCTATTTTCATTTTAACACATAAAATTTAACTTGCAAATATTTTCAAGAATACAAGTCTTCTTCATTTTTAGATCAAGTTGGTATCAGAGCATAGGTTTTTGAAGACTTGATTATTTGCAAGTGTTTTGTTTTCTGATGCTCATAAGGTTGAAACTCACAAGAGGAGAAGGTCAACTTGTAGAGCCAAGTTCTCATCCTTCAAGGAGGAAGTTTATATCATCACCACAAGTTTCAAGGAGGCATTCACCAAGTATGGCTCATGAAGAGAGTCATGAACATGTTCCTGCAGAAGATGAAGATCTCAGAAAGGTTGTCATGGAAATCAGAGAGATGATGAAAATCTTGATGGAAATGAATACAAGGTTGCAAGGTGAAGGCTCCAACCCTTCAAAGCATAAGGTAGACAGTGGTGATAAAACTCCAAATGGAAATGGAGGGAATGGTGCTTCTCCACCA
>ML789779.1:67839-82836 GCA_009831015.1 Picea engelmannii | reverse complement strand
ACTGAAAATAGTCTTTTGGAGGTCCAAAAGATTTCCAATGGGGAGGTGTGATCCAGGGGATCAATTTTTGCTCAAAAATACAAAGTGTTTGGAATCACTTCAAATCGAACAAGAGCGTAGGCCTCATCGTTATGAACCCAATGCAACTTGTTTGGGTTCAAATGGATGTTGGGAGCGAGAGATATCGCGTTCTATTCAAATTGACAAAAAGGCAAAAAAAAAAGGGATGCTGACTGTACATTCCGTACAGTCCATACAGACGTTGATGTGGTAGGCTGTACGACAAGTGGCAGGTCATACAACATGTGGTAGGCATCTATTGGGACAGTTGGCATGTGACATGGCTTGTTTGCAGCGAACAGGATGGCGACACATGGCCCAATCAATGGCCGCCACGTGTCACATGTTTATTGGTTTAAAATCTTTGCACTTGGCAGGAGTCGACCCCGTGACCTCTGGGCAGAGTAAAGCCTTGGGAAAGGCCACCCAAATGGCACACCCGCATGTGTCACTTAACATATGTATGCATTGTAATATATTTGAATTTGCAAATATGTGAAATGGGGCACGAACCCGGCCCACAGTTATATATATGTATTGCATACGACCAATGCTATGGGCGGTTAAACCCACCGTAATATATATATGTATTATAACCGTTTTGATATGCACGTGGTTTGACATATAACATGTGACCAATGTGTATGCACATGGTTTAATCCTACAGTTTTGTATATGGTTTGAACTTTAGCCCTGTTTTGTATTGCACACAGTCATGTGGTGGCCATGTGCCCACGGGCCTTGGTAGTTAAAGGTCGATGCGTAATCGTTCGACAGTTTGTACCGGTTGTGTGGTTGTGCCCGGTGCTAAGTTTTTACACTTAAATATGCCTGTGGGCTAGGTTGAGCCAACAAGGGTTTGTTTTGTAGATGCTGAGACAATAAGTTTGAAGGGGGGACTTCCAGGAAGCCTATCTTCTTCAATTTTTGGCTAAACAAGGTGCCGAAAAATCCCAGCTAGGGGTTTTTGGACATTTTGAAGCCATTGGAGCAGTCTATTTGGAATTTTGAGCATTGTAAAGCACATTTTTGAGCACTTTGAGCAAATAATACAAATGATCCATTGGAAGTTGGACCAGGAGATGTATCCCAAGAGAGGGGTGAACTCCTTTATCATTTGTTGTGTTATGTGTTTTCTGTTCACTATTTTTGTTGCTGTTTATATGCATCTTGAATGAGTAAATCCTATTAAAGTTGTGTTGCAAAGTTGATCCATTTGCATTTTAACACATAAAATTTAACTTGCAAATATTTTCAAGAATACAAGTCTTCTTCATTTTTAGATCATAGAAGAAGCAAAGAACATAGAAGATATTATAAAACAACAACTAGCAGTGAAGAAGGTAAGATGTGAAGCTCTAGAATATGATGTAGTGGCTGTCAGAAAAGATCTAGAGAAATTTCAAGCCTTATACCATCAGAATATGACAAGCATTAAAGCCTCAGAAGGATTAGCCATCATTCTGAATCAGTAAAGGAATCCAAAGTTGAAAATTGGTTTAGGTTATGAAGAAGTATCAATTAGTGGTCATCCAAGCAACAAAGAATCCATCAAGTTTGTCAAATCTACAATCATTGACAACAACCACCCTACAGAAACAAAGGAAGATAATCATCCGCCAAGGAGGCGTGAAAGAAAAGTACCCAAACCAAATCTGTAGAGAAAATAAATAACACAAACACACCCTCTGCTCAAACAAATCATCAACATGGAAGAAATCGACCCACTCAAAGAAGACAACCATTTTCCAGGTACAAAGGATTTTTCTATGGATATTGTTTTTTCTATTCTAACTTTGGTCACAAAGATGTAAACTGTTCTTTAAGATTTAGATATTAACAATCAACACACTCAAGGAATAAATATCTTCCACAAAAAATAATGAGACAACCAAGTAACAAACAACCACAAACTGCAAATCATGTGATGGATGGTAAAAAGACACAGGTTAAGCATAGCAATCGCTATGATCCTTTATTCAGTGAACCATAATGTTACACCTACCATAATTATGGACATAAAGCTGCAGACTATCGCTTAAGGAACTATAAGCCATGTTTGAATCCCTCTGTTGTAAATGTCAAGGTTTGGAAGAAGAAAGAAAATGACAAGTGTGGATTAGTACTGTCAACTCAAAGACAAAATAACCCCTGGTATATTGACAATGTATGTTCCAAACACATGACTGGAGACAAAAGTAAGCTTTTGTGTCTAAGTGAAAACAAATCAAGAAATGTAACTTTTGGAAATGATGCACCAGGAAAAATCAAAGGTAAAGGAATGGCAAGTCTAAGTAATGGAAAAGGGAAAGCTCAAGATGTATTGTTTGTAGATGGTCTGAAACATAATCTTCTTAGTGTCAGTCAAGTTTGTGACAGAGGATGTAAAGTTGTTTTCACTTCTAAAGATTGTAAAATACAATCTGTGCATTCAGGACAGTTGATTGCAAAAGGCATAATAACAAAAAATAATGTCTATGTTTTGAAAGAAGAAAATGAAGAATGTCATTTAAGAAAGTATGATGAAAGTTGGTTATGGCATAGGAGACTTGGAAACCTAAATTTTGATCATCTAATCCAACTTAGAAACAATGGGGCAATAAAAGATCTTCCAAAAATATCAAATCCATATGATTTTGTATGCAAACCTTCCAAATAGGAAATCTCACTCGGACACAATTTAAATCTAAGAAATTTGCATCAATAGAGAAACCTCTTTAGTTAGTACATATGGATTTATGTGGACCATCAAGGAAGGAAGGTACAGGAAAATAAAATTATTTCATGTTGATTATTGATGATTATTCTATACTTACATGGGTTGCCTTTATTAAAGAAAAAACTGAAGCATTTGAAAAATTCAAAGTGTTTAAGGCTCTGACTGAGAATCAAATAGGAAACATATTGAAGGCAGTAAGGTATGATAGAGGAGGATAATTTAGTTCAGGATACTTCAAAGAGTTTTGTGATAAATATGGGATCAAAAGAGAGTATACTATTCCAAGGACTCCACAACAAAATGGAGTAGTTGAGAGGCAGAATAGATCAATCCAACAGATGGAAAGATCAATGATGAATGAAAAGAATATTTCTCAGACATATTGGGTAGAAGAAATTCATACAACTGTACATATTCTTAACAAATCCCATCTTAGGCCACAAAGTGAAAAGACTCCTTATGAACTATGGTTTGGAAGACTTGCTTCAATCAAGCATTTTAAAGTCTTTGGGAGTAAGTGTTCTATCAAGAATAATGATGAAAATATTGGAAAATATGATGACATGGCTGATGAAGGTATGTTCCTAGGGTATGCTACAAACAGTAAAGGATACAGATTTTATAATAAGAGGATGCATAAATTGGTTGATTGTATTAACATAAAATTTTATGATGAAATCCCGGCACTAGATCTAAGTAGCACTGAATAAACAACAGAGGATATAGATGAAGTTTAAGATGAACAGGTCCAAGAATCATAAAAAGAAGACTCTGAGTCAGATGAAGATAGAAATACTCACTCAAATTAACAGACATCATCAAATCCTCCCTCCAGAATTAATCAAAAGAATCATCCTGCAAGTCAGATAATTGGTGAGAAATACAAAGGTGTACAAACCAAGAGAATAATAATCAAAGACACCGAGAAATCACATATAACTTTCATATCCATGGTGGAACCCAAAAAATTTAATGAATCCAGTAAAGATGTAAATTGGTTTAAATCAATGAATGAGGAACTGGATGAGACTGAGAAGAACAATACTTGGGAGCTTGTTCCTAGACCTGCAGATACAAATGTAATTGGCTCCAAATGGGTGTTTAAGAATAAAATGAATGAGCAATGAAATATTGTAAGAAATAGGGCTAGATTGGTATACAAAGGGTATGCTCAAATAGAAGGACTATATTTTGATGAAACATTTCCGCCCGTAGCAAGATTAGAATCTATTAGAATGTTTATTTAATATGCTTGTCGCAAGAAGTTTAAAGTCTATCAAATGGATGTCAAGTCAAATTTTATAAATGGAGATATAAAAGAAGAAGTCTATATGGAACAACTGGAAGGTTTACAACTGTCAGATAACCCTGACTTTGTCTACAAGAAGAAGAAATCCTTATGTGGGTTGAAACAAGCTCCTCGTGCCTGGTACTACAGACTGGATACGTATCTTCAAGACAAAAGGTTCAAGATAGGAACAATTGATGAAAATATATATATCAAAACAAAGGATAATGATTTGATCATTGTGTTGGTCTATGTGGATGACATCATATTTGGAAGTAATAATGCTTCATTGGTACAATGGTTTGCCTCTGCCATGCAGTCTGAATTTGAAATGTCTATGATAGGGCTTATGTCATTTTTCCTTGTTCTACAAATTACTCAGAGGTCTGAAGGAATATTTATTTCTTAGGATAAATATCTAAGAGAAATATTGAAAAGGTTTCAAATGGAAGATTCTACACCTGTGAGCACACCTATGGCCACTAGATGAAAGCTAAGAAAGGATGATGACTCACCTGATGTTGATCAGAGTTCATATAGGTCTATGATAGGCAACCTGTTGTACATCACAACATATCGTCCATACATAATGCATGTTGTTGGAATGGTAGGAAGGTATCATTCTGCACCTAAACAGAGTCATTTGATAGTTGTCAAAAGAATATTCAAATATATTAAAGGAATGATGAACTATCGCCTATGGTATCCTAGGAATCATAATTTTCAATTATCAGTATTTATATGTTGGTTGGGCTAATTGTATGGATGAAAGGAAAAGCATGAGTGGAGGTGCATTCTTCTTAGGAGATTCTCTTGTAGCATGGTTGAGCAAGAAGCAAGGTTCCATTTCCTTATCGACTAAATAAGTTGAATACATTGCAGCTGCCACTTGTTGTACCCAATTATTGTGGATGATTTAGACACTTACAAACTTGGAGGTAAAGCATCGATCTCAATTCAATGTGATAATACAAGTGCAATTAGTGTGTCAACGAATCATGTATTTCACTCCAAAACCATGCATATACCCATCAAGTATCACTTCTTGAGGGAACAGGTGACCAACACTATTGTTTCTTTGCATTATATTCCATCCAAATATCAGATTGTTGATATCTTCACTAAACCACTTGCAAAATCTCAGTTTGAGTATCTACGCCAGAAATTGGGCGTGACCTCGTTATCAAGATAAGAGATTCCATCCTGTCAGGGGGAGCATCTGTGGGTTGAATATCTGATACCTCCAAACAATACTGCAACATCTCAGGGGGGGGCATGTTTTATTTGACATTGATGTCAAAGGGGGAGAAAATGTGTGGTCTGGATCCTACAGTTGGAGGTCTAAAAAGAATACTGCAACCTTTCAGGGTTTCCATCAATGCCAAAGGGGGAGATTTTTTGAATGTTTTTTCAGGAAGTGTGTGCCTGTCATTGATGGAAATAACAACAATGATGATGGTGAACAAGAAAAGAATAATATCAGGATGAGAAGTGAACAGTATGCAGAGATAAAATCTCAGAAGGAAAAGCATAAGCTTAGGGTGAGAAGCCTCAACACCTGTCTGATCAAGAAATTGACCGTGTTAATTTTCTAATATTATGGATGTCAGTCATATGAGTGACCGTGGGATTGAGGATCGTTGGAGGATCGTGACCATCGAATCTACAAGACAGATCAATGGCAGGGATGAATTGTGTAGAGAGAAAGAAGAATTAAACAACTCACTAGTTATAATCCTACAATTGGTCTAGATCATCAGATCTCATAAACCCAAATATCAATGATTGTGGTTGATCTAAAAAATGATCATATTAATTCAAATTAATTTGTGACCGTCATATGTGCAATCATCAGATCAACGACATGGATATATTATAGAGATCGAAAGGAGAATTAAATTTTGTGCTATTTCCAATCCCACAATTAGTCAAGACCATCAGATCTTATAACTTCAAAGATCGACGATTGTGGTTGAATCACCAAAAAACACACAAATTCAAATTGTGGATCTTGGGTGATGAATTAAATCACTCGCAAGTTGTTGTTCCACAATTATCCTTGATCGTGGATTTGCTTCGAGAGTCTTCAAGACTGTTGGATCAATTTAAGTGGAAGGATAGGATAAGCGGGGCCAAACGGTTGAGAATTTGATTATCCGAATACTCGTCAGCCGTCAGATCAAATTAAGTGGGAGGATAGGATAAGTGCTGTAAAAGATCCGATATCTTAACTATGTGAATTTTCGTCATCCGTTAGATCTTTCTAAAGTGAAATCATAGTATAATCAATGTTGGAGGGTTGTTGGGTCTAAACCAAGGCAAAGTTGCATCGCATACAAATCGATTCGTCGATCTAAGATCATGATCAATGAACAACATTAGTTTAGGTTCTAAAGATGTGAGGAGGTTAAGCTCTAGAGAAATCACTTTGAGAATTTCAGCTTGAGATTTGAAATATCTGAAGTCTAGAGAGTCGAAATACATTCTCGACCATCAGATCATCTGAAGTAAATCTCAGTCGTCAGATCGTCCGAAGAATATCTCAAGCATCATATCGTTTGAAGTGCATATGGGTCGTCTGATCCACAACGTCAGTTTGAGATTTGAAATCTCTGAAGTCCAGAGAGCCAGAGAGCTAAAATACATTCTCGACCGTCAAATCGTCTGAAGTAAATATCAGTCATCAGATCATCTGAAGAAGACCTTGAGTGTTGGATCATACGAAGTGCATCTGGGTCGTCTGATCCAGAGTGTCAATTTGAGATTTTAAATCTCTGAAGTGCGAAGAGTTGGAGAGACAAAATACATTCTTGACCGTCAGATCGTCCGAAGTAAATCTTAGTCATCATATCGTCCGAAGAAGACCTCAAGTGTTGGATTGTCCAAAGTGAATCTAGGTCATCTGATCCAGAGCGTAAGTTTGATATTTGAGATTTCAGAAGTCTGGAGACCAGAAGGAGATCTCGATTGTTGATCGAGAAAGGGGACGCATAACTGTTGATCTAGTTGAAAGGTCAAAATTCTAGAGTGGAGGCAGAGCCATCGATTGAGAAGGACAGGTGTCCACAGATCATCGACACCAAAAGATTGGCATACGAAAAAAAACAGGGTTTGAGATTTGAAACTTCTGAATCCTGGATCATGAAATAAATCACAGTCATTGATTTAGGGAGGTTGGATCTGATCCGCATAGCGTGAAAGATCAAATATGAATCGTTTGTTTAGGAGCATTGTCAAGATCATGAGATCGACGGTCCTATCGCATTGCGAGGTCAGAACATGCTCGAATCTTATTTTTTCATGAGAGAGATGCAATCAAAACCACGATATCGACAAAGGAATACATGGATCTCTATAGTGAATCACGGGGTGAAAATAAGGTTTCCCTCAAACCGCCTATGGACATGCCCACAATCGCGTGGTCACCTGAAGTTCACAGCCCAAGGTCATATTGAGAAATGAAGCTAGCACTCACTAGACTGAGATCAGGAAGTGCCTTTTGAATAAGAATTTGGTCACCATCAGTGGTTAGGTGAAGGAAGGGGATTAGAAGACAAAGAAGCCAAAAATGACTGACTGTAACTACCAGAGAAGATGAAGAGTTGCGACAACTAGAGAAACCAAAGAATCTCAAGAAAACACCTACTAATGATGAACAGATTCAAAATAACTGCTAGAGAAGATGAAGAGTTTGAATGATGATTAGGCAGAGAACTGGGCATGAGCATGGTACACGGGGATAAAAAGAGAAGAGAATAGAAGATGAAGAAGGTAGAGGAGACATGGAGCTACAATAGACTATATCAAAGACACAACAAGTAAGTAAAAATCTTAATATCTCAGGGTGGTAGGATGGTTCTAGGGAGGACTATTGTCCTAAGAGTTTCAAGTGGGTGCTTGAACATAGGGAGTTGTAGTTTCCATTTGGTTGCAGCCAGAAAAACCAGGGTGGTAGGGTAGTGCAAGGGAGAACCATTGTTTTCTGTTATACAGTTTGGTGCCTGTGTGACTGGAAGTTGGTGTTGGAACACTTAGGGAGTTGGTTATTCCTTCTAGTGGGTGCTAGAGAAACCAGAGAGTTGGTTCTCTCAGCAAGTTGCAGCTTGTAAAATAGATGTGGTAGCCTCACATTGAGTTGGTTCTCAAAGATAGATGATGTACATAACATAAAAATATTTCCTATCATTCGAAGAAGAAGAGGTTTTCTCCCTTTATGGGTTTCCTCATGAATAGTTGTCTCTGTGTATATCATATGTGTGATTGATGTTTAATATTTTTGTTGTTCATGACTTTCATAATATTGATGATCACTTGGAGAACATTAATAATATTTCAATAGTCATAAAAAAATTTAAGAACAGTAACAACTGATTCACCCCCCATCTCAGTTGTCTTAGTATTTCCAACACCTGAGACTATAGAAGTCAATTTTGCATTGTCTACGAATTAGTTTTTGTGTTGACAAAAAAAATATCGCTTTTTTTCTATAGTTCAAATTTGTTGCTAGAAATTCAATTTTATTTGTTGGCTTGTGATTGGTCCTTCAAAACAAGATGTTATTGTCGGGTCGGTGGCAACAATTTAATAATAGATTTAATTGTGGAGTTGTATCTCATGGTTGGAAAGGGTGCATGTACTAATGTGAAATTTCTGAGATGACATTGGTTCCTGAAGCTATTGTGTCTATTGTTGAATGGAGCATATGCAAATGTATTTATTATTATACAATGTAGAGACAAAATTTAATAAATATAAATAGATTTATGTGTAATATATGGGATGATTATGTGCGAGGGATTTTATGGATTGCAAGGATTTTTAATTAAGTTTGTTTGTGAAAAGAAATTATTGTTGATTTCCTTGCATGAAAACATGATATATTGTGCTATGATCAAGAAAGATGAGAGAAGTTTTCTACACATGAATTTGGGCTTCAACAAATATATGCCAGTGTGTAAGAAATCATGTGCATATACTATCTTGCTTTGAGCTAGTTTGGTTGTATGCATGGTTCAATTAGTTTTGATTTGTTGCTGGTGTAAATGACTAGGTGTTGTCTTTATTTTTTGCAAGGGTGATTTAAGTGGGTCAAGGTTTCTTGCAGAAAGTGTGGATGCCAAAGAAAATTTAAGGTTGACAAGAAAAAAAGGTGTGTTGTGTGTTGCGAGTTGCAAGAGTTGTGGTGTTGGAGTTCTACAAATATATGCCAGAGGGTAATAAATCTTTTTCATTGGGTTCTATATTTTTATTTTTCATGCCACAGTTAGTTCTTCTCCGTTGTTGGTTGAAATGGTTGAAATGGTTGATTGTTGTTGGTTTTTTTTTATAGAGGCAATTTAAGCGGGTCATGGTTTCTTATAGAAAGTGTGGGTGCAAAAGACAATTAAATATTAATAGAAAAAGGCATTCAGAAAGACGAAGGTGTTGTCAATGTTCAAGTGCTATGTGTTGCGAGTTACAATAGTTGTGGTGTTGGGATTTTGCAAATATATGTCAAAGGGTAAGAAATTATTTGCATTGGTTGTTATATGGAGATGAATATTGGAAATTGATTCTTATTTTACATCTGTAGATATGGTTATTTACTTAGGTTTGTTGTGCTGATGCAATTAGTTTGTGTGCTTGTTGTCTAATAGTATATGCTTCATGCATAGTGCAAGTGTTATGTTTTCTTGGAGTTTGTTCTGGTATTGTATTAGATCTTGTTGTTGTTTCTATAGAAACTGTGTGGGTGGAAAAAAATAAAAGGAGTACAGGAAAATACCTTCATGCATAGTGCAATTAGTTATGTTGTGTTGCTGGTGGAAATGGTTGGCTATTGTTTTTTCTTTGTCTTTTTCCAGAAATGATTTAAGTGGGCCAGGATTTGCTTTGACAGTTCACTAGAATCCCACATGATTGTATTTTACGTGCTTTGTATAGGATTTTTTCCTAGGACAATGAAATTTCGGTCTTTATTCAATTCCTGGGAGGAAAATTTGAAGCAATTCTTATTTTGCATCTACAAATATGGATATTCACCTATGTTTCTTGGATATATGAAATTGGTTTGGGTGCTTTGTTTCTAATGGTATATATGCTTCATCCATAGTGTAGGTGTTGTATTTTATTGGAGTTATCTCTTGTGTTTTGTTTAGGGCCCTTGTGGTTTATCATATGAAAAACTGTATGTATTGATAGTTCTATTTGAATTTCATTTGCATTTGAAGATGATGATATGTGCATTCATTGAGAGATATTGCGATGTGAAATGGAATGTTTCCTATGTGTGAAGATGCTTTCTTTGGCGGGTTTCTTGCATCACACATAGTTGTTTTTTTTGTGCTTTGTACGGGTTTTTGGCCTGCATAGTAAACATGCATATGCTTTCAGTTCTCTAGTATATGTTCATTATAATGCTTTGATAGGTCGACATTTGCAATACTTTTGTTATGAACCTGTGTGGAAACTCAGTGCAGCTATGTATTTTGCATCTTGATTTTCATTTAGAGGTGCAAATAACTTCTTTTTTACAAAAGATATGTCTTGATGTAAGGAATCTGATGCAATTGTTGAAACAAATGGGATCCTCATTCATTTTGTTGTCATTGTAATGGGCTTGTATCTTTGTTTTCAAGGAAAAGCAATAAATTATATATTGTTCCATTTGGAAATTTAATGGAATGCTAAGGAAAATGGGAGGGAGACATGGACTTCATAGAACAAATATTTTTCATATGTTTAGTATTGCAATGTGCAATGCACTACTACTTATGTGAAAAAAAAAATATTGGATGATTTGTTTGCATCTTGCATAGTTATATATTTCATTATTTGTGCAGTTAGTTTTTTTCCTTGCATAGTGGCCATTTGGTCTATTAGTAATTCTCTAGTGTACTTGCATTGTGGTTTTTTTTGCATGTTGGCACTAGTAGTTCCATATCTCGGTGGTTATGCATATGGATTTGTTGTTGGAATGTCTTCCAAGTGTACATAGCTATTGGATATGTGCATCTTCATTGGCCACAGGTGCGTGGTGGGAATAGTAAAGACTTATTGTATTTTTGACCGTGGTGTGGAAGAAAGACATGTTTGCAAGCTTCTATGCTTCTATAGGTGCATATTTGCAATAGTTTTGTATTTTTTTGTGATGCCTTTGTTGCTATATGTTGTGATTCATTTATTCATATTGTTTTCTACAATTTGTACGAGTGATTTTGTTGGTGCGATATGTCAATGTTGTTTGCAGGCACCTGCTTTGCAAAGAAATCACATAGACTATTTTAAATCCTCACACAATTAATCCGTTCTTCCAATGCCTATATGGAGATTCCATATTTCTTGTGCAGTGGCATTGTTAGGCTTGGATTCTTCAACAATTATTTATTTCATATATATATATATATATATGCTCGCTCTACTTAGGACTGTCTATCTTTATGCCTTGTGTCAATAACTAACACATGTTTTCCTCGCGCATTGCTGCACTTTCACACTTCCTCATTTCAAATGGTTTTGCATTGGTGATTGTGACAAGAAAATTAATTTGCAAGATATATTATTGATTTATAGTAAATTCATTTGTTGTGGTTTAGAAGGAAAGTGAAGGTATTCTCTCAGTATGTTTTGAAGAGATATAAGGCTTACACATAGATAGTGCTAAGTAGACAAAGTATAGCTATGTGGACATCATACCTATTGAGCACCAACATGGGGAATGGAAATAAAGAAAACATTATATTAGTGTACTTAAGACATTTTGTTTTTAAGTCTTGTGTGAGGAACCTGCACATGTTAGCGTCCCACATTGCTACACATTTGTGGCTAGTATTTTGAATAGTTCCACAGATCCATGATTGTGAAAAGACTCATAATATGAAAAATAGGTCATTGGTTTACAATAAGTTGTTTTGTTTCCATTTAGTACCAAACACATCTAGAAGCAATGCGAAATGAATTTGCTACTTATCTATAGAATATTTGATTATTTTTTTATTATCACTATTTCTTTTCGAAAGGTATCCAATATAAGAAATATTTCTTTTAGGAATTCTATGAAAAACCCACACAGAGAGTTGTCTCGCATTGCAACAGTTTCGTTCCTACACATTTTCAATAGCTGCACATATGTGATTGTGACAAGTCACGTAATTTGCAAAATAACTGACTAGTTTATAGTTAATTGATTTTCTCACATTTACGAGCAAATGCCATGCATATAGAAGAAGTTCCAAGAAATTATGTTGCTTATGTGCAACGTGGAGATGTTACTATTGAAAATTGCAACAAAGGAAAGAACTTGCTACAAATACCAGGTGCAACATAGTGGATTTTACAATGTACACAGTCATAGAGGCTAGGGATTCCACCATGAATAACACTGCAAAGACTCATGAAGCTATCAAGGTCATATAATTTTTTTTATATATACCATTTTGATGTTTCCTAGTATTCAATGTGGACTGTGATAATTTTGACTTGTAATTAGCAGGAGAACCTGGGGAAATGTGACCAAATTTAAATAGAAGCATCATGTGATGAGGTTAATAGATAGTTGTATATGGTGGTTGTTAGTTTCAACTAATCCCAAATACAACTGGATGCATTAGTTGTCAGGTATTGTTAGTGGTAATTAAGTACCAAGACACTTGGCGATGACAAAGTTTTTTTTTTGTTAAATAATTCGTATATCTGGCAATTTGTTGCAAAGCCAGATATGATTAGTCATTTTATGTACATGAAACAATCAGGAACATAAGAAATTATATTTAAAAAAATAATATATATATTTTTAATTTTTTGCACAAACCCTTGTCCCTCCAAATGGTTGCTCGACCTCCCGGTCTTGGATTGTTTGAAATACTGAGTCAGAGTGACTCCTTGGGTCCTTGCGGGCACCCGAAACCACTCTATCCACACACACACACAATTCCTCTCCACAAGTGGCCATGGCTATGACCATGGACCTATCCTTTCGCGATTCGGACTTCGGGGATATCCTGAATTCTTCCCTTAGCTTTTCCCGAAGCACCCTTCTCTAGGTTTTTGAACTTGCACCACGTGTCTCCTCGGATTCGTTGGCCCCACTAGGATTCGAATTTCACAACCTCGTGAAAATATATACCTTTCTCTCACAAACCTCTGGGTTCCCAAACTCCTTTCACGATCAATGACTAAGGTTGAATCGCAACTTCAAACTTCGTGATTCTTCTTTCGACAAGTCTCCAAACTTCCCGAACTCTGAAGTGAAAAAAATCCTTACGGTTATCCTTCATATGGCTCTCCCAAATCTGATGGTATGGGATCATTCATCTCCCTACAAAATGAATCTTAGCCACTGACTTATGTGAAGGCTCCAGGGACTCCTTCCCTTAGAGATTTCCCACTGCTCTCTCTCTTGAACTTTACTTCTTCAGTTTCCCCTGGTTCCCTCTTCAACACTTAGTCAAAATTTTGATCTATGCACACCTTGCAATAGATGCTCTCCCACATTCGAATCGTCTATGGATGAACTTGCACTCCTTCCAATTGTTCTCCAATTGCTTCTATCTCTCGTGACTGAAATCACACTATTCCTCCTAAACTTTTGAGTTTGAAAACTCAGTCACACACTCCTTGTAGACGTCGATGCACTCCTTGCACACATACAAGTTCTCTTTATCTCTTCTGAGATTTACGAGTTGAAACAGACTCGGTCACACATGCATTGCGGACACTATCCACTCCTTGCACTCGCTCAATGAAGAGAAACAATTGGAACTTATTCACTCTTCACTGTGACTCATACATTCAACTATGAGAATGTAGTCATGGGTAAAAGAACATAATAGAGAATAAAAAATAAACAGAGATCCTATCACTCATTCAGACAGACACATAACAACACACATTTGGAAAAATATTCCTCTATTATATTCATTAAACTAAAAATTGCATACATTCATACAATACTTCTCTGTATCTCCCAATTCTCGACTACATTGGAAATATACACATTAGATTCAAAAACCTTTCAACCAACCTCTAATATAAAACAATAAAAATATTTTATACAAAAGGGTGCTCTTGATCCTTTCCCTCCAACTACTCTATGCTATCCTATCAGAATCAAACACTATCAACTACTTAGCATTTATTACAATAAATATTGAGTCAGATAGATAAGAGTGCAATATCCATATCTGTACTGCGATCCAATTAATAAAAAAAAATGCATTCCCCATCGATCTTACACGATGGCTCAGCCTCCGATGATTAAATATGTTCATAACTCAAAAATATTTTTCAGATATTACATTAATACATCAGTCTTTGAAATTCAAAAATGCTTCAAAATATGCGCTAGTGTGCCCAGCTATCTCCCGCTTGTCCTTTGTTGGCGATGCTCCTGCATCATACTCCCTTGGTTGACAAATTCATGGATTCCTATCCATGAGCTCCTTCACCAATTTTCCATGCTTATGGATATCCACTTCACCAACCCAATTGACATCTTCTACTAGTCTTCCTTTCCATCTCACCAAGTATTCAAAATACGTTTTCCTTCTGGTTTTCTTACCAACTCATTGATCTATGATCTTTTCCATCTGCAACTTCTCTGCTACAGGCATTTGTTTCCTCCACTGAATCTCTCTTTGATATTCTGATCCCTTAGTTCTATCCTCCTTGTAAAGATACATGTCTGCAATATCAAATATGGGTGATATACCCACATCATCTGGCAACTCTATTTCATATGCATAATTCCCAAATCTTCTTATAATTTTACACAGCACTATCTTCTTCAATTTCAACTTATTATATGTTCCCCTCAGGAACCTCTCTTTCCTTAGATGTGTTAGAACTTGATCTCCAACTTCAAATTCAAGATTTCTCCTGTGTTTATCAGCTCTGTGCTTGTATTCATTGTTGCTCTTCTTCAATTACTCCTTGATCTGATTATGAAGTTCCT
>ML789779.1:26163-45799 GCA_009831015.1 Picea engelmannii | reverse complement strand
CATCTAGATGTACTCATCTTGGAGATCACTAATGGACTCATTGGGACAATGGTGGCCTAGTAGAAGGAGGTAGCTAGGTATTTATATACAAGTCACAACCTTATAATGGAAAATCTATGTACATTAGACAATCAACATTAATTGTATATTATAAAATGATTGTTGGAAAAGTTTTTGGAAAATAAGTAAATCAAAGAGCTTAGATTGCTTCAAGAAAAGTGCATTTACTTTGAAACAATCCTAAGCCATTTTTCAAGTTCATTTACTTTGCACCAATTATAAATCACTCTCTTTTTTTTTATAAATTTGAGAAAAAACAATGTCCCAAAAGTCACTGGGCCTTTTTCCATATTACCTACCTTGTCACAAGAAATTGTGAAGCTATTGCAAATGTAGATGCACAGTAGCATAACGACTCACTAACATGTGTTTTCTCCATACAATTGTCAGAAATAGATGAAGTCTCTGTAATTTTTTCCACATATGTGAGGGCAATGCCAATACATATAAAAAATACATATGGGAACTCTAGAAACACAATGCTAGTAAAATTTTGTGTAGAGACACCAAGGTGTGGAGTTACAAGTGGAAATGTGCAAAAGGACTACAATGCAAACATTCCACATAATTGGTAACAATTGTCTATATATGAATTGAAAATAGGTAGAATGTCTAGTGTGAGAGGAAAAAAAATTGTATAAAGCACCAAAGACACAACTATGTGGGGCTCCCATAAATCGCCAAAGAAAATGAACCATATAATTGTTACACTTTCATATGAAGATATCAATAGCTATGAATTTCTACATAGCGTGAACCTATATCTTTCGTACTTCTGCATTTCGTACAGGTATGGTGGTTTCCTGAGAAATACCTAATATATTGTCAAAATATGCACTGCGAATCTATATAAGTTATTGGATGGAAGTGCATTGTCACACTTCTGCATTTGCAATACTTCCAGACAACATTTTAAAATGCATTGGAGAAACAAGGAAAATAAATTGTGGGAACCCATATCTTAAGAAATTAGAGATTTAGAAGAAGTCGGTTGGTATATGTATGGCCCACGTACACGCAATGTTAAGTCTATTGTGAACACTAGTGCACAAAATTCACAAAACTCATTGCATCAGCCTGATGAACTTCTTATAAGATTCGTAGCAATGCAGAGAAAGAAAATTTATTATAGTTTCTATCTATTGACAGTTCTATTTGGTTCATGATTCTATGGTATCGTATTATTTATTAATGTGAAATGTGATCTTGTTTTGAAGGACCAATGAAAATGTAATATCCCTCGGTAGAGACCTAGTTGTAAATATGAATTGTAAACATGTTTGTTAGGATGGTGAACCGAGTTATAATAATCCAGGAGGGTTATGAGTTGATTAGGCCAGGAGCCTAGGATGCTAAGGCTAGGAGCCTATTTTGTATATGTAATTATGAAAAATCATTAATAAAAATATAAACATCGTTGCGTGTAGACCGACCATGAAGAAGAGTTATGGGGGACTAATCTCCACTAGGTAGGGTAAGGAAGGGGGGGATAAGTATGTGGGCCTAGGGGCTAAGCTAGGGGGCTTACCTCTAGAGGAATAATATTTGAATATTAATTCTTGAAGACTAAGGTGAACATGATATGTTTTTTTTTATCTTAAGTTCCTGGAAAGGAGGCTGTAGGCTAAATTGAGTGCATGTTGCTCCAGGAAGACAAGTGTCGACCTGGATGCATGTAGTTAAAGYTGAAGCATCATCTTGTGTTGGGGGCTTCGCTTTCCATTCTCCATCCACTGTCTAACCATGAACCGGGGGTGTCCATCATGGATCTCTGGAGCCATTAACCCGTGAGTCAAATCATGTTGGGGGTTTKCTTCTCATTCTATGTGAATCCAATCCTTGTGTCTAGATGAGTTTTGAGATCCTTCACCTTTGCGTCTGCACTCTCGCGAGGTTATTCACSCTAAAACTAGTGAAAACCAAGGGACTGATCCATGTTTCCCATGAAGCCCGACACAATTGTAGTCACTTAAKCCRTGTTGTGACTTAGCATTAGGTTGTTKTATTTTTGGGTGTCCATACTCGTTTTTCCCATTGGTTGTTGTTGTTGTTGTCACCCGTACCCGGCTATAGCTGAGTCGAAGACTGGTTGAAGAGGYAGGTTGTCAAGCCTATGAGCATCTCTYCCAGGTGAGAGACTTTGTTGGGAAGTGAGTTCTCCTAAAAGGGAGTCCCATAGCAACTACAGTACTCTAAGACTTCTGGTCCAACCTATTGTTGAAGCCCAAGGTAAGGGAGGTGTACTAGTGAAGGTGTATCCTCCTGGGGTGGAGCAGGCATGTGGGGAATGAGGGTCTACGAGTTGTGGGTGAAAGTGGCTCCTGGGATAAAAGATTCTTCCTATTTCTTTGTGAAACTTCCTTGTTTTCCTTGCTAAGCCTAGAATTCCCTTGCCCGGTGGAGTTTAGTCCCAGCTCGGGAGTGACCTACTGTTGAGAGTGATGAGCAGCGCTATCTAAGGCTGGGAGGTTCGTGGAAGGTCTGGACGCATTTGGTGGATTTACTCCAGCTAAAAGATAAGTATCATTTATGTTCTTAATTATGTATTTTATGCATGTTTTGTGATGCTTGAATGTTATCATGTATTCTGTTGCGTATATGAATTACTATTTGTTCCATTGATTCCGAACTGGTAGAAGTAATTCTATATTTATTGCAATTAAGTATTTAAATTCATTAAAATGCATATATATATATATCATATAAGTGTAAATTCCGCGTGGTAGCATTACCCGATCTCTGGAGGGCCAGGGATGTTACAAAAAATCTAGGAAAAAAATTGACCTAGTTAACTATTTAATATTATTTATTAATTATTTACTATTAAATGATTAATTTTTTGATATTGCAATGTGCATCTAGGATTTCGTAATTTGCACATTGTATGTGCATTATTTAATTTGTACGCAATGGGATATGGTTCCATACATGTACATTATTTAATTTAATTTAGTTTAATTTAATTTATTAATTAGTTATCAATGATTTAATATTAAATAATTATTAATTGTTTAATATTGCAACCTGTAGTGGACTATTGCTTATGTGTGGAGACTTTTGTACATGTATATCCCCACATAGAGATGGCTCTTTAACCATGCATTGTATGTGTATAATCTAATATTGTTTATTAATTAGTTATTAATTATTTAATATTGCAATGTGCAATGAATTGATGCCTATGTCTGTAGGGATGCAGCTCCACACAAGTATATTTTCATACATATATATCATTGGATAGGTATGTTTTCTAGTTGGTATTAAAATCAATATATATATAATCAACAATAAAAAGGAAAACAAATAGTCTATTCCATATATTTAAATGTCCCTAATTACCAATTGACATAGAAGACAACTTTACAAACCGAGAACTTTGAGACTCATGTATGAATTACTTTGTACATACACTTATTCGACATTCATACATGCACTCATCCCACACCTTAAATGTATCGACACTTGTCCTGCATCATACATGCACCAATTCCACATGCGTACATGCACATATCCCACACCTTGTACATGCACATGTTCCAACCATTTGATAAACGTGTGGAATTAAATTGCTTCTGTCAGACTGAAAATAAGATCTTGTTTTGAAGGATAAATCAAAAGCCAAGAAAAAAAAAAGGAATCGCTTGCAACAAAGTTGAACTATTGAAGAAAAACATGAGATTTGTGGTCAACACGAAAAACAAAATCATGGTCAGCAAAAAAAAAATCATGGTTAGCAAAAAAACTATTGCTATAATCCCATGCATGGCCGAGACAATAACACATGTACATCATAGCTTTGAGACTTGTACATACACCCTTTTTGCAGTTGCACAGGAAGCATCTTCTATAATTGGACTATTAAGTCACTTATTAAATTCGTGTAGATGCACTTGTACATGTAGTTGTTCCAACCATTTGGTACAATTGCATAATTAAATTTATGCAGCCAAGCCTAGAAATAAGGTGTTGGTTCAAAGGACCAAGAATAAGCCAAGGGAAAAATTGGATCGCTTGCAACAAAGCTGAAGTGTAGCAAAAATGCATGAAATTTCTAGTCAATGCAAAAAAAAAAACTACAATCAATAGGGAAAGAATAGTGATTGCTATATTCTAGGTGCAGCTGAGACTATGAATAACGCTATGAATTTTTCTCTTTTCTTTCTTAGATTTCATTATGTCTCGGGTTGTGGAACAAACACATTTTTTTCATGAAGTGAATTAAAATATTGTTAATTGATTAACAAAATTTTCTTGTGACACATATAATTGTTTATTTTCATAGATTTCCATCCTAGTACATATACAATATATATAAGTCCATAGAAGTTGTTTCGATGCGAGACTCCAATTATGCATTGAAAATTCTTTAATATTTCCAATGAAAGAAATAGATACATTGTTATTCCAACATGAACATCTTGGTGTACAAGGCCCCCTATTTTGTCAAGGACCTATAGTTTGGTAGGGAACTCTATCTAGGATGGGGAAACTAGCCATGAAATGGAGTTTTGTGAAATAAAGGTTGTACTCGTAAAGTTAATGTATTTTTTAATGTTTCAAATCTTACTGATTTCAAACTATGCTTTTATGGTGGAGAGGAACCTTTGTAAACAAGGAGATCTAGTTAATTTAGAACACTACTAAATTTACCTATATGTATATGTAGTTAGGATGGAGATCACTAATGGATTCATGGGGATGATTGTCACCGAGATAAAGGAGGTAGTTAGGTATTTATATACAATTCACAACCTTATAATGCAATGGCTAAGTAAGCTAGGTATTTTACATTAATAGTAGATTATAAAATCACTCTAGACAAATGTTTTGAAAAGAATAAATAAATTAGATAGCTTAGATTGATTCAAGACCAAGTGCATTCACTTTGGCGCAGTCCTAAACCATTGTGCAAGTGCATTTATTCTAAATCACTTCCCTGATTTTTTTTTTCTAAATATGATAAAAATCAATGCCCCAGAAGTGACTTGGCCTTGTTCCATATTACCTACCTTGTGACAACAAAGTGCGGAGCAATTATAAATGTGCATGCACAGAAACATAAAAACTCACTAACGTGTGTTTTCTGCACACAACAGTTGAAAATAGAGGAATTTTTTATTATGTCTGCGACAACGGTGATCCCAATGTGAACACACAATCAACATGTATGTGCAGTCCGAAAACATACCATTAGCAAAATTTTGTGCAGAAACACCGAGGTGTGAAACTACACGTGGCAATGTGAAAAAGGATTATAATACAAGCATGTTAGAGAATTGGTAACAATTGTCTACACAAGAATTGAAAACATGTTGTATGTTCACTGTGTTACGGAAAAAAAAGTATAAAGAATGAAAGACACATTTATGTGGGGTGCTCAGAAAATCATTAAAGCAAATGAACCATATGCATATATCAATAGCTATGCATCTCTGTAGATCATGAACTTATGTATTCTGTACACTCACATTTCTCACAGGTATGAAGGTCACACAATAAACACCTAGTCTATTCTCAATAGTTGTGAGGAGACTCTATATAAGTTACCAGATGACAACGCACTGCCGCACTTCCACATTTGAAATACTTTTTCCTAACACTTTAAAATGCATTGGAGCAGTAGGGAAAATTGTTTGCATGAAGCCATATCTTCCGTAATTGGATAGTTTGCAGCAGTCGGTTGGCATATGCATGATGCACGTAGAAGAAACCCTTATTATATTGTCAACACTAGAACGCATTGCATGAACATGGTGAACTTCTTATACTTCAAACAATTTCCAAACGAGGTTGTATTGGCAACCTATCCAAGAAGGAAAATTTTTCATATTAATTGATTTCTTGTATATTTAAATGTAGGATTGGTAGCAATGTAGACCAAGAAAAAGTTATTGTAGTTGCTATTTGTTTATAGTTCTATATGGTTCCTGATTGTATACAAGTTATTGAATTGGTGTATATCAATATAAATTTTTTATTTAGAAATCCTGGCAGCTATCTTATCATGTGTTCAATGGCTTAGAATCCATTGGAATAGTAGAAAAGAGCAAATGACTGAAGGGGATGGAAATAACAATCTAGACACATATATGTTATGTGTAGAAACAACTGCAAAAATAAAGATTGTATGAAAAACTTGTATAGTTCTTGCAAATTTATAATAATTGAATTAAATATGGAAACCTCCGCACAATGTAAGAAGTACATATATGTTGGTGAAACAGTTTAGTTGACTGTGTCTAAGTAGGTTAACTGTAAAAATTCAATACAAATATCGTGAAATGTTAACAACGGGTAGTAAATACTTTGGATCCAAATTTCATACATAATGCAAATGCTATTGCTTATATGAGAACGACATAGTTAACATGTGTATCTATTGTATATATTATATGCATTTGCATTTAGATGAATTTAATGAGAAATTAAATTATGGTTCTACTTTTTGTCCAAGGAAATGGAAAACAACACATAGAAATCATTGCATATGCATCACCACATCGTTTTTTATTTACTTCCTATGTGACACGTGTAGGAACCTTGTATTGGTCAATGTAAATTTTCCATGAATTGGAAAAATCACATGGCATATGAACAATGCTTGGGACTTTTTTTTGTTAACATATTTCATATGGCAGTTCTTTGAAGCCAAAATGCATATGGCGTGCAAGGAAATTCCAAATTACATAGACAAATTGAAATGGAGTTGAATATGCATTTTCTAGTATCAATGTACCTTGACGCTACTTGGACTTGTTTACATAGTAAAAAAATCAATAATTTAAGCTATAAATGTGTGTGTGTGTGTTTAAATAATCTTGTATAGAAAGATCATATATACACTTGTCTATACAAATTTTGTGAATGAAGTTAGTATTTTCAGATCCTTGACTTCTTCTATTGTCAGTTGTGACACAAATTCCGATCATGTTGTTGGAAAGATGTTGCATCCCCCCTTCCCTCCTAGGGGTTCTACGACCTCCCGGTCAAGGATCTTCACAAGGCTAAGTCAAATTAGCTCCTCGGGACCCTGCTAGCCCCAATTCGGTTTAACACATGCCCTTTTATCACCTTAGGCGTAGGTCGTATGGAACCTGTGGACCCTTTTCTTAGTGCTCTCTAAACTTTGAAATTTGTGGGTGCTAGCTCCTTCTACTAGCCCCTCTCTACACGCGACCTCGAGATATGACCCGAGGCTCAATCCTTAAAGGTGCTTCGGGCTTTGACGTTCAGGAGTTTCAAATGTTCCAACTCATTTTCCTCTCGAATTTCTTCACATCCGAAGCGACAAATCGAGCACCACATGATCCAACAATTAATGCTAGAATTTTCCCTATGTGATCTAACGAAAGACGTCCACTTCAAATCAACAACCACGATCTCCTTTGTTAGATCGAACTTCGAGAGTTTTTGGATACTCTACCTTCACCTTTCCTCGGAAGGAATATTCCTTCGAAGCTCGTATATCTCTGCCACGTGTCTTCTCTAGATCTTATGGTCCAGTTCTCCTCGCTCTTTGTGACTTCATGAAAATCAACTTTTGTTCCTCGCAAGACTTTTAAAGCTCTATCTTCCAAACTCTCCAATCTGTTGCCACGTATCCTCATTGCAACCAATGGCTTGGATTCCTTTGTGGCTTGAGGACTTCGACAATCCCCACTCCTCAAACACTTTAAAACCTCTGAACCATGAACGGTCAAAAGAATCCATGACTAACGTCCATGCATCTCTCCTAGATATGATGGTCTGAAATTATCCTGCTTCCTCATGAATAGATCTTGGTCATTAATTTATGAAATCTTAAAGGGCTCCTCCCTATTGAAGAATTCTCGCCACTACCTCTTCTGATCTTGTTCTTCCTTAGAACTGTTAACTCCTCAGAGTGTTTTCTTCAAAACTTAGTCTAAATTGACCCTGTGCATGCGTTGTGATAGTTTTTCCTCCACAACTTAGCTTCTTTGTGGACGAATGTGCACAACTTGCAACAATTCTTTATAATCTTCTAAAAATGCTCTCAAGTTACTCGTCCTCAGCTTCTAAGTCAAAATAGTCTATCACGCACTCCTTGCGGACAATATGCACACTTGCATACAAAACTCCAAGTTATCTCCTAAACTTGTTCCTCCTCGACATTCTGAACTTCTCAGAATTACTTCTTCGATACTTAGCCAAGTATCGACCCTATGCAAACCTTGCAACATGTTTCCTTTGGATTAACTCTTGATGGGTGACTGGGAACGCTTTGCAATAGTTCTTATATGACTCAATTGTTCCTCTCAAACAATATGACTCTGAGCACGTTTTTGCTTATGCACACGTTCAAGCTATCCCTCCTAGATTTCTGAGTCAAAACGGACTCTGTCGACGCACACCTTGCAGACACTTATGCACTCCTTGCATACAAAATCTTCACGTTGTCTCTTCTAAGATTCTGAGTCGAAATAGACTTTGTCAATGCACACCTTGCAAACACTTATGCACTCCTTACACAGGCTCATAAAAGAGAAACAATTGAAACTTATCTAATATCTCACAAATCCATACATTCAACCATGTAAAAGCATTGATAACATAAGAACAAGTAATAACAAATAATTGCAAATTAATAGAAAGCCTACCATTCATTCATTCATATAGACATCGTAACTGCAACACCAAACATTTGGAACAACGCTTCTTTGTTAGATTCATTCAAATGATACATGTTCGTGGGATCATACATGTTATTCAACAACTCAACAACTCTTAGCAACAATAACCTTCAACTAAATTGCAACAAGAACCCGCTAGAATAGTCTTCAGTAGCCTCATTTGGGAAACAATATATTTATTTATACAAGAGGGCTCATAGATCTTTTCCCTCCAACTAACTTAGTGCTATCCTATCGAAATAAAAGATTTCAACAACTAAGAATTTATTAAAATAAATGTTTGAGACAGACAGATAAGAGAATACGCATCAAATTTGTACTACAATCTATTACATTAAAGGATAATACACTCCCCAATGATTTCATGTGATGGTTCAACTCCTAAACACTTAAGACCTTAAATTACAATATTTTCAAGATATTTGCTTGATATGCCCCTCTTAAATTCAAAAATCACTTCAAAATGCATGCTACTGCACTGAGTTGTCTTCCACTTGCTCTTTGTCGGCGATGCTCCTGTATCAAAAGACATTTTGTTTTGCATCTCATGTTCTCTTTATAATTTTAATTATTCCTATGTCTTGAACATATGCAAACTAATATATAGAATATTGTAACCCTGATATAATTCTACTTGATATATATTAGCATAGAAGCGATAAAGTATTGAGCATGGAAAATCATGGTGTTTCCTTTTCACTTTGTTTGGTTTTTTAGTTTCTTTATCCAGGAAAAAAATTGGAGTTGCAGAGTTTCATATCCATATAGTAATCATGGGAAATAAGAAATATAAAGAACAATTTTGATATATTTTTTGGCTAGGTCAAACATTTACACTGTAGTATACATATGTTTCCAATTTTTACTATTGGACATCGATACTTGTTTTACATGTCACTGTTTTTTTTTCACTTAGATGTGCAAAATTCATTGGTTCAATCCCATATATTGCTAGTTTGGTTCAACTAAGCAAAGAAATTCTCAAATTGCATATTTGCCTGATCGTATTGACTTGTGATGTATAAAAAAAGAGCCTATTGATATATGTGTGTGTCTTGATTGATGTCACCTTGACCAGACATAAAAATATATCCTATGGATCAAACATGGGAAAACCCATACTTTGACAAACACATGTCCGATCTTTCAAGTATTAAAGCAATGCAAGAGGAAACGATGCATAGTACCATATTACGTGACAAAGGACATAGGAAAGTACATATTATATATAGTTCTAGATCCATTGAGAGTACAATAGGTTGTACAACCATACATGGAAAGGAAAAACATTTATAGGCCAACAGATTTAGCGAAATCAACCATCTTGCAAAGCTATGCACAACATACAGAACAATGAATATGATGACACAACGAGCCAATGGATCCAAGGGGAAGATAACATTTGGAAGCACTGAAGCATCAATAAATATGATTCAACAATATTGCACACATACCATAGATGCGAGAAGTTATGACACCAGTATGTGGAAGGCCCATGAGAATCATGTCGAATAATTGGTGCGAGAAAAAAAATTAAAGTAAGCCATATCATAAGTGCAACATATCACCGAAGGAACACCGATGCAGAGTTGGAAATAAACCAAAACAAGGCAACAACAATTTTTTATTGTCTTTTAAGCTATTTATAGGACTTTCCAACACCATAATATCGACAACGAAACATATTTTTTCCACAAATAGAGGTTTCATCTTCTGTGATTTAAGAAACATAAATAGCCACCCAACCATCACCTCCATTTATCCTAGGGATTATGTTTCAATCCCAAATTCCCTGCATCCATTGCTTTTGCAAATAGGCTTTTGATTTTGTACAGTTCATGGTACATGAATATAAATTGTAATCTAAAATTTTCATTCTCATGTTGGTTCAGACTGATGATGTAATTTTGAGGAAGGGAACTCAGACTATAGTCCAACAACAAGATACTTATCCTAGCGAAACAATTGCTGGAATTTTTCTTGGAAACTTTTGTGATACGTAAGTTCTCTAACTGCACATCATCTCTATGTGTCACCATCGACCAACAACATTCTTAAAGTTGGTAGCTAGATTCTAGGGACTGCCCATTCTATCATTTATAGTTTTCGATGTCATCCTTGAAAATAAGGAAGCTTAAGGAGACAGGAGGATCACCTTTCTCCTGGTCATTACACCAATTACTTCGTGCTATCTTTTCCCATATCCCTGAGTAATTGGATCGAGTTTTAGTTGTAGAACTTGGTCTAGTCATTTCTTGGATTTCTTAGGTGCAGGATAAAATACACTTATCCTTTTTTCCTCCATAACAAATGCAAGTAGAGAGTGGTTGAGAAGGAGGAAAAATGTGGACCAAATAAAGAAGCCACCTTCGCAGCGACTCTGGCTATTACAAAAGTTGTTTGTGGTTGGAACCATAGCCAAGACAAATGAATTGCACTTACTAAAGAAATGTGTGATCATCAAATATGTGTTACTAATATGTGTTACACTAGTATGTATGAGTTTTCTTGGCTTACTTACTAATAATGTCGGTTATTTGTTATGAATGTGTGAACCATGTGTCTTTTCCCTTGTATCATAAAATACTTTAAACTTCGGGATGAAGTTTCCTGAAGGGTGGGTGTATGTAACAACCCTAGTTAAATAACTAATTGTCAAAGTTAAATAATTGTTTAAGGTTTATTAAGTTTAATTAATTAAATAATTAATTGTCCTAATGTATATTAATTAATTAACTATTATTTATTAATAATATTAATTAATTAATTATTGTTTAATGTATATTAGTTAATTAATTAACTCATTAAATATTTGTGTAATGAATTAAAGTTTAATAAATTTTAATTTATTAAAAGAAAACATAACGTAATGCAGGAGGGAACCATTAAGGACAAGGGGATAAGGTGGTTGGCATTAAATGGAGGGATAAGGTGGATGGCATTGAGTGAAGGGAGGAGGCGGTGAATGGGAAGGAGGGTATGAGGGGGTAGAGGCATTCAAGAGAGGGTACTTTTGATTTTGCGGAAGGAAGCATTATTTTGATATTAAGGGACTGTATTTTTCTGGTTTTTGGAGTTTGGTGGACTATTACAGGGGAGCATCGGTTGCTGGGAGTTTTCTGCTTGGGGGCCAAGAATCCTTACGGAATCCTAGAGCTAGGGAGCCAGAGAGGCTTTGTTCCTAGCTGGCTGGGTGGTTAGACAGTTTTGGGCAGTGCATCAAGCAGAGTTGGGGACAACAGTAGCATCAATTAGAGGTATGTATTTTCATTATTTTGCTGTGTTATGAAATTGATTATAATCTGCTCATAAATATTGATATGTTGATTATGTAGTGGATTATTTTGATGTATAAGAAATGGTTTAAGGTTAAGTTAACATGTCTCTATTTTAATTTATGATTTATAAGGCTCTGTTGGAAGAGGCCTTACACATGGTATCAGAGCCCTAGTTTAAAATCTGGAGCCAAGGGCCCACCTACCCACCTTCTGGAAAAACAACCACATCAACACAAAAATGAAAGACCTCTCCTTATACAGTCCCTGCTGAAAATGGCATGGGGTACTTACCTTCAAAAGTTAAAAACATTTCAAAGATTACAAAACACTGGAATGGATTTGTATATTAGAAAATTATGAACCACACCTGCTACTTCTTGGGAATAATACAATAGTATAGTGGAGCACTACCAAACATACTAAGAAACCAATTTGATTGCAGAGAATAGCAATAGTCAAAGTTTAAACTTGACCTTAGAACAGGTCTACTAATACGTTGCCACTAATGTGATCATATTATTATTCTTCTAGGAGAATATCCAGCAAAGTGAATGTTGGAATTTATTGGCTCAAAAGATCTGTGGAATTCAATGTAAACATTATTAAGATCTTCCTTAACTTGACCTGAGCCTAGGCAGTAGGTAGACTAAATTCTTTTCCATTTATTTCTAGAATGTGTATGATTATATTCATAACAAAATGATTTTTCACATCCTTGAGTTCTTTAATCTACATTGCAAACATATAGATAGATAGCCATGACCATATCAGAAAACTGAAGTAAGTCACAGTAACTGAAGCCACTCTCGCCATAGATGTAGCAGTGAAGTAACACAAAGAACCTATTGCCATTACGCCATCACATTGGTTCTTACTATTTTGTGCATTTAATTTGATAAAAGAATATGGTTTTACATTGTTTATTTACCCGCATTGTGTTATCCATATCCACTTCTGGAGGAATTTCGAACCCGTGACCTACAATAAATATGCAGCGCATTAGACCATCCATATATAAATGATTTTAATATTGTTTATTTACCTGTATGTCATATATATTGGTTGGAGTGGTCTAAATAGTATAGAAAAGAGAGTTTAATTGGTGCTACATATAGAGTTATTTGAATGTACGTGAACAAACTTACCCTACATAGTTTTATTATTATTGGAGAATTCCAACTAAGCAATACCTCTCTTCACATTAACTTGAATTCCCATTCTAGTAAGCGTTTTAGATCATATAAGGAATCTCACTGAAACAAGAGAAATCATCATATGCAAATGAGACAGAATGTTAATGATGTTGTACAGGAAGAGTGGAAACTACCAATAGAGAAGAAACTACAACTTTTGTGCGAACTTTATTTTCATTGTAAGAGAGTAGTTATCTTTGAAACTTTCAGAAACACAAATTGATTAAGCTTGAAGCGGGAGGGGGCGTGAAGGCCTTACAAATGGTATCGGGTTGTGATAAGTTTTATCTTACTTGTAATTCCTATAAAGTGGACTGTACATACAGCTTCTAGCAAAGGCTACCAGATCTGGAGGACGAGGAAGGCGTGTTGCCAAACCTGAGAAAAAAAAACTGGTCAGTAATTCATAGTTATACGGGCAAAATACGAAAAAGTATAAATACAAAATATAGCCGAGCTGAATATGGTCAAACACAACCAAAATACGACCAAATATAGATGAGATACAACTGTGATGCTGCCAAAATACGGTCTACATACATTGACTATTTTATTTGTATACACGGCCAAATACAACTACATTCGTATAGGCCATATATCTGTATATCAAACGAAAAGACAGTCGTATAGGGTAACTATGGAAATTTTCTTCAGAGCCTGCCCCACCAAGCTTGAAGATGGACAATAGAATCATAAAATGTAGATCTCTTTTTTTTTTTTTTTCTGAGTGGGGATAAACACGTTTTCTGAGTGACGCTTAGATGCAACCCATTTTTGCCTCCAACTATGAAATCAGACCCGTCCGCCATTACAACCCTAGCAGAAAACATAGAACTAACGCACATAGAGCCTCTCTGCAGCTTAATCATCCGCTACAAAAACCATTTTTGCTATTGCTGCAGTGAGGCTCCACCAAACCGCTGGCAACACCAGAAGCACTTCGAGCCAATGGGCCACGCGCCAAAAGAGGAGGTGTTGGTGTGGTCACCCTGGCAGGCGACCTTTGTGAGCTTTCCTCTGCGCATGGGTTCTTTTCCACCAGGAACGATATGTAGAGTGAGAAAGAGAAGAGGAAGGAGGGGTATATGTGTAGGGTTTGGGGATGGACAGGCGTGTCAGGTTTGGAGGTTTTGGGGAAAGAGAATGGGGGGGGGGGGAAGAAGNCGCATGGGTTCTTTTCCACCAGGAACGATATGTAGAGTGAGAAAGAGAAGAGGAAGGAGGGGTATATGTGTAGGGTTTGGGGATGGACAGGCGTGTCAGGTTTGGAGGTTTTGGGGAAAGAGAATGGGGGGGGGGGGAAGAAGGGCACGTGGGCCTCATGCGAGGACCCACTACCCCATGTTAAAAATCTTTTTATTTTATTTATTTATTTTTATTTTATATTTTATTTTTTATTATATTTTTCTATTATATCTTTTATTTTTTTGAGGCTTAAATTTTAATAGTTTTTTTAAATAAAAGTTTAAATTAAAATTTAAAATTTGAAATTTATATTTAAAAATTTATGCTTATTATATTTAAATTATGTTTTAAATCTATGTTTTAATGAATAGTTAAATTTTAAAATGTTTAAAAAATTTATTTATATTTAAAATTATGTTTAAATTATACTTAAATGTATGTTTTAAGTTCATGTTAAAACTTAAAACTAATTAAAGCGATTAATTAGTTTAAACGAAAAAAATATCATTAGCATTAATTAGTTTAAACGAAAATTTTAAGGAGTTAGATCAGGATGAGTGGAAGGGGGGCTTCGTGCACACTGGGAAGGTAAGTTAGAGGAATATGCAAGTGTGGTACAGTGCTAGTGTAACTACCAGGCGAGAGGGTCAATAGTTTTCTTAGGAGAAGACAACAAGCTTAGACACTTTAACCCTAACCTAACCACTTCCCCTAAAGAGAGTAACGTCTGTTTACAGACAAGTAAAAAAAACGTATGCCTAACCCTGTTTCTAAAGAGAGTAACGTCTTTTTACAGACAAGTAAAAAAAACTTACACCTAACCCTGTTTTCTAGTTTAAGTTGTGCAAATGCGAATTTTCCTAGACTCACCCTGACAAACTTTTGGTCAATGCAGATTCAATTTTATAGGATGGTTAGGACTCAAGGAAATTGAGGTAGAGGAGCATTGATGCAGACACCACCAACACCACTAGCGCCGCCACCACCATCACCTGAATTAGCTCTCATTTTGCGCTCTTTGGAGGCCATAAATGAGACTTTAAAGGGGCGTCAACCAGCGGGGATCGAAGTGGAACCCCCACCATCTGGAATGGGTAATCTTGAATCATCAAGGGATTTAGGGGGTGCACCTCCACCCGAAGACATCACTAGAGAACTGCAGAATATCAAACTTCTAGATTTTGTCGGGTGTCGTGCCAGTGAACGTGTCGAAGCATGGTTGGAAGGCATGACAAGGTGTTTTGACTTAAGAGACTATGTGTCCACTTCAAAGCCGAAGATAATGGTTTTTTAGTTGAGAGACAATGCCTTGAATTGGCGGGGTAACCTGGAAAGGAAACTGCATCTTACCCCGAACATCATATCTTGGGAACTTTTTGAGGAGAGGTTCTGAAGGAAATTTCTACCAGCTTACTATGAGGAACAACAGATGGGAGAATTTCATGCTCTAGTATAGGGAAGCAGGACCGTAGAAGAATATGAGATCAGGTTTATGGAATCGGTCAAATATATTTCATACATGGATAATGACCAACGACAAGTAGAACGCTTTGTCTATGGGTTAAACCCTAAGATAAGGGCTATGGTGCGGATGTGGAAACCATCTTCAGTAGCAGAAGCAGTGGAAAATGAACGTTATGTGGAGGAAAACATGAACTTAAATGGAGGTACGAGACCGACCTTTCCACATCATCTTGGATTCGTGGGGAAGGCCCCTAGGACCTTCTCGAGGGGAGGGAGCTATAGTCCACCTCCATATGGTAATAGAATCGCACAAAGGATAGTCACCACAGGTATTTCAATGGTAGCAAGTGCAACATCTCATTCATCACCAACGACATAGGCAGGTCCATGACCATCTCAGGGGACAACTAGTAGGGGAAGGGGTTCTAGGGGAAGGAACACATTTAAGAGACAGTCACAGAACAATGTGCAAGTTCAATCTCGTGTTACATGTTGGGGATGCAGAGGACCCCATTACCAGCATGACTACCCAGAGTTACAATTAGGATTTGTGCATAAAGAAGGAAAGGCCCCGATGGGAAGAGAAAGTGGAAACCACCATATTTACGCAGCGGTTAATAATCGCCAAGCAGAACATCAATCCATGGTGGTGGAGTCATCAGGTACGCTAAATCATATCAATGTTAAGATTTTATTTGATTTTGGTGCTACAGATAGTTTCATTTCACCATTTGCATTAGAAAAGAGTGGGTTGGCAGCCTACAAGAATGATGACTTTAAACAAGTTGAGATGGCTTCGGGGGGAAAACAAGTGATAGGACCTAGCATTGATAATTGTATAGTAGACCTGGGAGTGTGTACTACCAGGTTGAAGGTATACGTCACTGCTCTTGGGGTGTATGACCTAATCATTGGAATGGATTGGTTAGAAGCCCATCGAGCTATGGTAGATTGTTTCGAAAAAAGGGTGCTTTGTATTGACGACGAAGGAAGGCCAGTAGAGATCCAGGGTGTACGGAGAAAGGTGTCTCTACATTTTATCTCAACTATGAAGGTTAAGCAGTGCATGAGGCAAGGGTGTCGACTGTATGTAGTGGAAGTAGTGAGTGAAAGGAAAGGACCCTCCTTAGATTAGTACCCAGTATTATTAGAGTTTAAAGATGTTTTTCTGAACGAGTTACTAGGGTTACCTCCTGAGAGGGAGCTCAATTTTACTATTGAGATAAAACCTGGTGCAGAACCAATTTCCAAGACTTCGTATCGGATGACAGTGCCAGAACTTTCTGAGTTGCAAATATAGTTGAAAGAGCTACTAGACTTAGGGCTAAGAAGGCCTAGTGTCTCACCTTGGGGTGCACCAGTAATTTTTGTAAAGAAGAAAGATAGTTCCTTACTATTGTGTATAGATTACAGGGACTTGAACCGTGCTACAGTGAAAAATAGGTACCCAATGCCACAAATAGATTACCTCTTTGATCAGATGAAAGGAACAGAGGTATTCTCAAAATTGATTTGCAATCAGGGTATCACCAATTAATGATTAAGGAAGGTGATATTCCTAAAACTGCCTTTCGAACTTGGTTTGGTCATTACGAGTTCGTTGTAGTACCTTTTGGATTGACCAATGTGCCAACAGTATTCATGAGCCTCATGAATGGTGTATTCCAGAAATACCTAGACCGCTTTGTACAAGTCTTTCTAGATGATATCCTCATCTATTCCAAGAATGAAAAAGAACATGAGGAACACTTGCGAGTGGTGTTGTCTTGCCTTAGAGAGAACAAATTGTATGGGAAGTTGTTAAAGTGTTCCTTCTTCTAGAAAGAAATTCACTATTTAGGACATATCATTTACGGTGAAGGAATATCTGTGGACCCAGAAAAGGTAAAGGCCATTATGAAATGGCCAGTGCCAAAAAATTCTCATGAGGTAAGAAGATTCATGGGGCTAGTAGGTTATTATCGGAGATTTGTGGAAGGGTTCTCTAAAATAGAGAAACCCATCACCACTTTGCAGCGCAAGGGAGTCAAGTATGAATGGAAAGAAGAATGTGATAGTCCATTCATTGAGGTTAAGAGGTTACTAACTAGTGTGCCAATTCTATGAGTGTCGGATATGGAAAAGGACTTCACAGTATGCACAGATGCCTCGAAGCAAGGGTTGGGGGTTGTGCTAATGCAGGATGGAGGAGTGATAACTTATGCATCAAGGAAGTTGAAGTAACACGAGGAACTTTATGCTACTCATGCTTTAGAGTTGGCATCAGTATTGTTAGCTCTGAAACTTTGGAGGCACTATCTAGTAGGGCGAAACTTTGATCTCAAAACAAACCATCAAAGTTTAAAACATATCTTCACTCAAAGGAATTTGAATGTCAGGCAAAGGTGATGGAGTGAGTTCATGAGTGAGTATGATTTTGGTATTTCATATATCAAGGGAAAAGAGAATGTGGCCGCGAATGCCTTGAGTAGGAGACCACGTGTCTTCTCCTTGGTACCCTTAAAAGTCAATCTGAGGGAATGTGTGTTGATTCAACTCCTTGGAGACAGTTGGTATTTAAAGGTTACCTCAAACCTCCAAAGTGGGAGGCAATTAGATCCAAATTATGAAGGATATATTCTGGAAGCAAATTGACTATTGAGATATCAAGGAAGGATGTACATCCCTTAAGATGGGGATATTCGAAGCATCATACTGAAGGAAGCCCATAGAGAACTTTATTTTGTGCATCCAGGTGTGAAGAAAAAGTACACAGACATGAGGAAGATTTTATTATGGGTAGGCATGAAGCGCGATGTAGTCCATTTCGTCTCCAAGTTCCTAGAGTGTCAACAAGTGAAAGCCGACCACCATCACTCGAAAGGCCTCCTACAACCACATGATGTCCCTATGTCCAAGTGGGAAGTCATCTCTATGGATTTTGTAGTGGGGTTGCTGCTCACATCTCATAGACACAATGCCATTCTTGTGATAGTTGATAAGTTAACCAAGAGTGCTCATTTTATTTTGGTTAGAGACACTTACGCTGTCATTGATGTGGAACGCGTGTTTGTAAGTGAGGTCATCTGTTTGCATGGGATACCTAAGAAGATCATTTCAGATAGGGACTCCAGATTCACTTCTAGGTTTTGGACAAGTTTGCAGTCAGTGTTGGGGACTCAGTTGAACTTAAGTACAGCTTATGATCCTGAAATAGATGGGAAAACCGAGAGAGTAAATCAGGTTATGGAAGACATGCTTAGGATGCATGTTATGGATAATCAAACCCATTAGGAGAAGTACCTACCTTTGGTAGAGTTTGCCTACAATAACAGTTTTCATAGCTCCATCGGAATGCCACCCTACGAAGCTCTGTATGGAAGGCCATGCAGAATGTCATTGAGTTGGGACATATTAGAAGACTAAGTAACAGTTGGGCTGGAGTTGATTCAATAGATGGAGGAACATGTGATTCAGATTAGGCAGAGACTAAAGGAAGCACGGGATAGACAAAAATTTATGCGGATGCACACAGGACTGATCGAAGTTATAAAGTGGGAGATTAGGTTTTCATTCATATCAGGCCTAATAAGAGTACAATTCAGTTCGAGAATGGGACAAAGTTGTCACCTCGATTTATAGGACCATTCAAAATCCAAGCGAAAATTGGACCCGTTGCCTATCGTCTAGTAATGCCACCCCACTTGCATAAAACTCATAATGTTTTTCATGTATCGGTTCTATGTCATTATGTTGCTGATGAATCACATAAACTAAATTGGAAGGAATTGCAGGTAGTGGATGTGGGAACCCTCACGGTAGAACC
>ML789778.1:196567-213050 GCA_009831015.1 Picea engelmannii | reverse complement strand
AACATGTGCATGATTTTTCTGCTAATATTTTGAAGGTGTAACTTCAAGAAATGGAAATATTTGATTATATGTATTCATAGCTTCATTAAATATGATTGATTCAATATATTTTTTGTTTTAACTAGTGAGAAGACCAATTTTGCTATGACAGTAGGTTAAAACAATGGATTTGGGCATGGTTGTCTTAACTGTATCATTATAGTTTATTTTCCTGAAGGCTTAGAAGTTAACACCACCAAAGATAAAAGGTTTCCAATGGTAGAAAAACGAAGGCAATGGTTGTTAGTGAATATGATTTTTGAATTAAAGAAGATGTTGAATCTCATAATGAGGAATTCATTCCTAAGAAGGGGTCAAACAAACTTGTTGTTGATAAGGCCATCAAGCCCTTGAAAACAAACCCTACAAATTCTATCTCTATAATGATTGTTATCGCCTATCCTAGGGATAACTAAGGAAATTATGTCTCAAGGCCCACAGGTTTTATAAATGGAGTACCAAGAGACATATTGACTTGAGCTTGGCCCTAGAGGGCCCATCCTTTCTTCAACACCTCCCATCTGTCAACAACATCAACATCCATCTCATCGGCTTGGTTCTAAAGTAGCAGTGGGTCTTGCTCCATGAGGTAATGAGCCCAGGTATCAGGGTATGTGTCACTCTGATTCTCAAACCATTTGAATATGTTCATTTAATTCTCTTTTGCTTCATGACGGTTGCTTGGAAATTATGCCTTTTAACTTGTCCATACCTGGGGGGATGACAGAATACCCTAGCAATTTGGTTCTCTTAAGAGTGAGTTTCCACTGGGTGGGTCTATGAAAGGTCATCGCCCATTCCTTCTATACTTATCACTTTTCATCATTTTTTCCTCTCATCCATACCCTACATTAGTTCAGGCATTGGGTTTTCCAAGCTAGTAAGGGTTGTATCTTGCCTTGTGGAAAAAAAGGGCTAAAGGCCCAGAGGGTAAAAGTAGCTGGAAAAAGTTAGAAGCCAAGATCAAATCTTGAGATTCTTCTCCCAGGGATCCCTAAGAAAGAAATAAAAGGCTTCTCAGCAAAAAAAGGGAGGTACCCATAAAATAAAATAAAACTCAAGACCTAGTTGGTGGATAGGGGGTCTCATCATCACCCAACCTATTAGGTCCATGGGCATGTAGCGGTATGACACTACTATTCATCTGGTCACCACAGTAGGGTAGTGTCTCTTGGTGGCATAACTAAGAGAAAGGGGGTCTCATCACAAGCCAACCTTCTCATCTCCGTGAAATGCTTGTGGGTAATGATGCCACCACTGGTCACCAGGCCAGGGTAGTGTCCTCCAACTATTCTCTTGAAAGAAAAAGCAATAAGGAAAAGAGTAAAAAATCATTTAAAGGGATAGGAAACAATTTCATCCATGACAAGGTGCAGCTTACCCTCTACAGAGGCACCCACAAGTAAGACCTACATTTCCCTATCATCACTGTACCCCTTGCCCAAACATCCCCCATGCCATATCATCCATTTACATGACCTATATTGGTCTTCGCCTGGAAACACCCAACACCTAAAGAGAATTATCTCAATAGGACATCCTAAAACTCTCTCCAAACCTGGCTTGTTAAATAGTATAACGTTTTTGAGCATTTGTCTAGGAAAGAGGGGGTTTATGCACATGTTTTGGTAACTTGATTATTAGATGTGATTGACATTGCTATGATCCCTGTGACTTATGATCCCATGGATGGCGTACTTGTTTTTGTTGCAGGACCATGCTCGACGGACATGTACATATGGGGATATTATTATCTCGGACCTCCATAGAGATAAAATCCCACCAGATGGATGCTGAGACCCCAACCAGGGGCAGAGATATACCTAAGGCTTGCACCAAAGAAAGGAGAGGACATTCCACCAGAGGCACTTTGCTAGGCTTGGACCCAGGTGGGTCTTTCCCTCCCACCATGACGTTGGCCCTTGAAGGTCCCTCACATCATCATTCAGAGCCTTGACGTCATCCAATTGAGGTATCCAACATGAGGACGAATTTGGTTCGCACGTGTGGAAATTCCTAAGGGGTTTGAGCCCCAATGTTTCACTTGGAGGGATAACATTCCAACAAGAAGGCTAACGTCACCCTAGGAGGGGCATGACGTCACCCTAAAAAGATGAAATTAGGGTTTTCTTTGACAATTTTATGTAAAATTGGATTTTTTATGTAAACTGGCTATGTCGGCCTTTTTTGACCTAATTTGTAATTAAAGGTCACTTTTATTGTATAAATAAGAGATCAAAATCTCATTTTTATTCATCCTCTTTCACTCACACACAAGTGAGGTCTGAAATTCAGCCTATTTTAGGGTTTATTGGATAAACTAAGTGGTGTGCAACTCTTGGAGGAAGCTTTATTTGGTGTATTTTGGAATTTTCATGGTGGAATTTCTTCAACTAGGGCTTGTGACTAGATTATTCTTGGTGAATGTAAGTAGAAATCTGCAATCCTTCTTTCTTTTAATGGTTATGGTATCTTTTACTTGTCATTTATAAGATTGTGAAATTGCTATTGTGAAACCCTAGGAGAAAAGCACATGTTATTGTCCTTCTCTCAATAATTATCCACCTACTTTATTTTGCTATAAGACACCTTCATTGAAGCATATGCTAGAGCCCTACCTTATTAGCACTCTAGTACCTTTTATTCATTAAGATTTTCTTTATTTCAAGCTTTACCTAAAGAAGGAAGAAAATCGCTAGGGCCTAGGGTTATGTACTGCCTAGTGGTCGTTTTCCTTCTAGGGTTTTGGATGATTGAGGCCTTGGGTTACCAACACCTCAACCATCCTCCCTCTTGTATTTGGTTCAGTTATTATCATTTATTTCCCCTAATATTGCTACTGCAAAAGTGATTCCATTTACCCTAAAGGCACTAGTTCATACCTTACATTTGATTGATTGATGAAAAAAACCTTTAAACCATCTACTTCAAGGTCTTTGATAACCATTCCTAACCTTAGATTAGACTAACTTACTAACATTCTTGTTGCTATTACAAAGGAAAAATACAACCATATATGACAACAGTAAAAGCTTCTCAAAGCAAGTGTTAAAGCTGATTTTACATTGTCTTCTCTGCTTCTGACAAATACTAGCATATTGCCAATTTTAGGTTATCATTTTGGTAATTATTGAAGCTTGTTGAAGGCATAATTGTGAAGCTATCATTATATATACATTGCTTTTATAAATTTCTATTGCTTCATCATTTATATAAGATTATTGATTTTATTGAAAGTCCAAGCTTTTATGAAGCACTAATATCAAATGGTACTTGCAACTAGTGTTTTCTTGTTGTCTTGTTCTGGGCAGGTACACTTAAGCAAATATTTGCTTCATATTATTAAAACCTTTGGGAATTTATGATCATAGTGACTTGTGAGAGGGGAAAAACTATCTTGATACTATTACCTTTTCCTTCTCAAAACCCCAAGTCACCGGGGATGTCTCCCCTGGGCTACCACCCCTAAAGAGAAAGAGGTGTCTTATTTAGGTGACAGTGATAGGACAACCTCATGTTAAGCCAATTGATTGTTCACTTGCCTTTGTATTTTGGGAAAGTACAAATTGCACGATAACAATAACTTCCCCTCTACCAAGAAAGAGAGGACCCAAAGCTAATTGATGAAATGCTATTAAAGCCTACTACTGTAGATGCTTATGTATATGCACATTTTGGCTTTTGTAAATGCACATATATAGAAGTAGGTTTTTGTATATGTGCATTTATGGAAGACATAATGCACCTATATGGTAGTTTGGTTCCATAAATGTATATATACAGAGCATTTCTTTTGTATATGCGCATATTGTACGTAAGTGTTTTCATATATGCACATATATGGAAGCTCTTTCATATAATTGCATATACAAAAGTGCGTATGTAAAGACACATATATGGAAATAGTCTTCCATATAAGTGCAATATTTGGAAGACTTCTTCCATATATGCATCTTTATAGAAGAACTTTCTTATATGTTCATATATGAAAGCGCTTCCATATACGCACATTTTTCCTTTTACATATATGCACATATATAGAAGTAGGCTTCCATATATGCACATTTTGGATTACATATATGTGCATATATATAAGTGGGATTTCTTATATGCACATTTACAGAATCAAGCTATTGTATATGTGCATTTTGAATTATGTAAATGTGCATATATGGAAGTCTACTTACGTGTATGCACAAAGCCAAAATGCACATATACGGAAGCGCTTCCATATATGCACATAAACATAATACAAAAAATGCACATATATGGAATTTTGATTTTATATATTCATCTTTACGTAAGTTCTTTCGTATATGCGCATTTTGTCTTTCATATATGCACATATACAAAAGAAGGCTACTATATATGTGCATTTACAGAAACAATCTATCGTATATGTAAATTTTGACTTTTGTAAATGTGCATACATGGAAGCCTACTTTTGTATATGTGCATTTACAAAAGCCAAAAAAGTACATATACGATAGTACTTATGCATATGAACATATTAATATTCAATTTCACTAAGCAAATTATATCTCAATTAAATCAAATTTAACCAAAAATAATAATAATATCACACACATTTTCTTTCCTTTTTATATCAAACATTAGTTTCTATTTTTTTTGTAATGTGCTCGGTTGTACTAATAATCTTTGTATTAATATGATTTTGAAATTTATTTAAAAGGCAAGACCTAAAGATAGCCAATTAATTTCCTAATTAAATCAAGAGTGTTTATAAGATATCTTGGAATGTAAGCTAACTACTTAATATATGAAGATCAAAGGTTATGACTTCTACAAAAATACCTCAGTGAGGGAAGTGACCTGCATGTTGGTGGAGTTGGAGTTTAGGGATGGCCTCCAGAAGGCCATCAAAATTGAAGTTGGTAAATGTAATTATTCACAAACATTGGACTATGTGAATATCTTGTTTTGTTGTTCTTGTGCATGGCCATTTAGCTAGAGAATGCAAATTAAAATTCTCTAAAAGAGAATGGAGGAGGAAACAACCCTAGAAGTATTCGTTTAAAGAGGTTTCTAGCATCCAAAAATATGAGTATTTGGGGGAATAAGTCTATGCTTAACGATAGTGAAGTGCAAGGGAAGATGAGAGTGGGGGTATTTAAGAACTTTGGAATGGTTGATCAAGAAGAGATGGGATGGGAGGAAGGCCTTTTGAGGTTGATGTGATTTGATGGCCATGATTCTCCAGTGACCTCTATTGTAGCTCAGGTGTTATAAGATATGATGTAGATCCATCATACTCAAGACCAAATGTTTAGGCAAAAAATGTGCATATATGGAAGCGCTTTCATATATGCGCATATATGGAAGTGCTCGTGTAAAGACGCATTTATGAAAACAAGATTACATATATGTGCATTTACAAAAGCCAAAATGTGCATATATGGAAACGCTTTTGTATATGCACATATACGAAAGTGCTTCAATATATGAACATTTTGAATTTTGTATATGCACATTTACAAAAACAGGTTTCCATATATGTGCATTTACAAAAGCCAAAATGTGCATATATAGAATAGGTGTTTCCATATATGCACATATATGGAAGTACTTCCTTAAATATGCATATATGGAATAAAAAGTCCATATATGCACATTATTTGGATTCCATTTATGCACATATATAGAAGCACTTCCCTATATGCACATAAACAGAAGCCAAATAATGTACATATATGGAAGATGCTTCCATATATGCAACTTTAGGAAAGTAATTTCGTATAATATGTGGATATATGGAAACACCTATATATATGCACATTTTATCTTTTGTAAATGCACATATACGTAATCATTTTGTATATGTGCATATACAGAAGTAAACTTCAATATATGCGCATTTACAGAAGAAAACTATTGTATATGTGCATTTTGGATTCCATAAATGTGCATATATGTAAGTCTACTTCCGTAAACGTGCATTTACAAAAGCCAAAATGTGCATATATGAAAAAACTTACATATATGTGCTTTTTGGTTTTTGTATATGCGCATATATGGAAGTGCTTTCATATATACACATTTTTGGATTTTGTAAATGAGTATATATGAAATTCTTTCGTATGTGATATACAGAAGAATACTTCCATATATATGCATTTATAGAAACAAGATACCACATAAGTGCATTTTGGTTTTCGTAAATGCACATATACAAAATCCTACTTCGGTATATGCACATTTACAAAATCCAAAATGCACACATATATAACAACTTCTGTATATGCACATTATGTAAGAGCTTTCGTATATACAAGTTTTGGCTTTCGTATAAGCGCAATTACATAAACAGACTTCCATATATGCGCATTTACAAAATCTAAAATGTGCATATATGGAAGTGATTTTGTATATGTGCATTTTGCTTTTTGCAAATGCACATTTATGAAAGTGTTTTGAATATGCACATGTACAAAAACAAGCTTTTGTATGTGTGTATTTATGGAGGAAAGCTATTGTATATGTGTATTTTGTCTTTGGTAAATGCTCATATACAAAATCGTATTTTTGTGTATGTGGATTTACAAAATGCACATATAAGGAACTGCTTCCAAATATGCACATAAACGAAAACCAATTAATGTGCATATATGGAAGCCTGCTTCTATAAATGCATATTTAAGGAAGCACTTATATATATGCATATACATAGAAGTTCTTTTGTAAATGAACATATATAAAACCACTTCCATATATACACATTTTGGATTTCATATGCACATTTACAAATCCAAAATGTGCATATACGGAAGTGCTTCTATATATGTTATTGGGCCCTCCGTTTTGAAGAACTAGTTTTGGGGAAGTTATAAAAACAATGCAGATTTATAAAAGTTTTGCGGAACAATAGAGAACAACAACGAGGACTTCTAGTGGCGGAAATCTAACTGTCAGTGCACCAACAAGGAAAAAGAGTGATGCACTCACTGGAGGAAGAAGTGAAAAATCCTAGAAGCTTCGAGCACAAGAAAAGACAAAGAAAAATCAAGAAACCAGAGGAGCGGAATCAAGAAACAACCAAAAAAATGATATAAATTGGGGAAAATGTAACGAGAAAGGGTTGCGATTTTTACAATTGATAGGTTTTTGTTGTATTGGTTTTTGTTGATATCCCCATATTGTATTACTTTAGATGAGATTAGTTCTCTAGGATATATCTACCAAGAGAACAACTAACTATGGTTTTGTTGTGTAAGCTACGATATGAAAGACCCACCCTATGTTCACTAGTCTGAGATATAATAATACAGAAAAGTGTATTCGGGCATACAAATTTGGTTGTGTTGTGGATGAATTCTTGATCTTTTTTTTGTGTAACCTATTATGTGATGTGTAATTGTCATTTGTGGCACTATTTAAGACACTTTGGTCATGTATGCACTTATTTGTAGGCTATAAAACATGCGGTTTTGAATTCCTAATCAATTTTAGACTTTTGATAATCAGAATTGTCTCAATTAAGTATGAATCCGATCCGTGATATGTTAGATTTGATGGTGTGTTCTACTTAACTTTCTTTATCACACAAAGTCTTTCCTATGCTTCAGGTGAGACCTCCTTCCCTTACGAAAGGTTGAATATGCTAGTGCACTAGACTACAATGGTACTTTTTTTGATAACCTCCGAGAACCCTTGTCTCCAATTTTGCGCCAACAAATGGTTCCATTGTCAGGAGCTGACTTCTGAGAGAGTTTTCATAGGATGCAACATCACATATTTAAGTATGACATTGAAAATTGGTGGGAAAAAAGGTGTGAAGATTTTATATTTCAAGAAACTAAGTCATGTCAAAACAATTTGAGGGTTGTTAAGGAAGCAATATTTGATTCTGAACCATCCATCAATTAGTAGGAAATATTCTCGATCTAATTCCTATAGGAGGTCTACTAGTGGCTCTATTGGTTACAAGAAGCGAAATAATTTAAATATTGTGTCAAGAAAAGATTTAATTGAAAGATGGAGCGGTACGATACTCTTCACAAGTTGGATCACCATATTTGTTGAGATGTGGACTTTTGGGTCCAAACTACCCTTGAAGGATACATCATTGAATTTTCTAAAGAAAATCACTAGTCATTCCAAAAGGCAGAAGCAATATTTTATGAGGGAGCCCAAGGGAGATTATTCAGAAAAATTTCATTGTGGATGAATATATTGTTGGTGGAAGAAGGAATGCTATCGATTCCTTTGGTTGAAATGGCCGAGTAAAATGATTTGTGCATGAGGGGTGGGTGATTAAGGAGAGGATCCATGAATTATGATACACAAGTTCTTGAGGTATGGGGGGGTTTGTTATAAGGAAAATATCTCTATGGCATGGGATAAACCACAATAGATGGAATGACATGAAAAAATAAACTGTAATCCAAAATATGCTATATAAATGAAATGCTAACAAGACAAGGTCAAGAGCCTACCTCGTCCGAACCTTTGATGAATACCATCGTTGAGCACGCAACTCAAAGATTTATACATGTAACTTGTCCTCAACAACCAAGATACACAAGCATATGGTGACGATATATAGTGTTAGCATATAGATTAGCATAATCCATTAACATACATGAAAAATATTCCCATGGAATAATAATTCAAATATTTGCAGGAAATCAATTGGGCGAGAAAAGACTATTTCTATTAAAATAATCAGTAGAAGTATATATGTGAAAAAATTCCGTATTGACACATATCAGAACCGAGAAACTAATTCCCTTCAGTTGGGTCTTCACAATTTCAATACTCCACTAAAGGAAATCTCATATAAAGGAAACAATGAGATTCTCCATCAGAAAGAAGGAAGAGCTTGGGGGCTGAACAAGGGGTTTAGACTTTCAAGGACAAAGGGATGCAGTCTCAATATGAAGTGAAATTTCTCCAGAGAGTCTTTTCTCTCAAAATTGAATTCTCTCCCAAAGGCTTGGATATGGCTCAATTTATAGCCTTCAAATGGAACTGAAGGGTCGAGTCGGAGCGTTTCTAGTATATGGAAGGTCAAGGATCATGGATCCCGTGACATGGCATGGATACCCGACATAATTTTTAATTTTGAGCACCAAATTCGATGTACACGGTCTATAGTGGAGCAACTTCCGTATATGTTTGTTGTCTAACTGATAGGGTGTTTATATGTGGAAAAACGTTCTTTTTTGGCTCTGGAAGGTACAAAAGGGGACTTCAAGTATGCATAGGAAAATGGAAATGACATCTAAGCAAGTTGCATGGGGTGAGACAAAAATTTTTGTAACAGATGCCCCCTAATGTGTGAGGTCATAGGAGTATATGCGATGGACAAAATACATTATAATTCCCAGAAGTGGAGTAATGAAGACCCAGTTGGAAGTGCTAGTTACTTAGGAGAATATTAAAATTCATAATGACTTTGTACACATGGCTGTCAATCTGAATTACACTACAGATCCATGTGGAAATATACCAAATAGTTGTTCATGGCCATGAATAGGAAACACAAAGCAGAAATATGCCATAGGTTGTCATAGTCATGAAAAAGGCACAATGTAGTCCAGTCTCAAAAATCAATATGAAGATATCTATACACAATGAAGTACAATCTGATCTCCCATGATCACTGAAGTCATATAGGTATTGGTCCAATAAAAGACAACAACAAATTAGGAAAGTTTCTACTATAAGCTAGAGGTATTTTACACTATCCGCCGAATGTGCAAGTCTACATCATGTGAATAAAAGAGTTGAGTTTGAACACAATGAGACTTCGTTTGATTACCGGTCATTAAGGTATACCATTAACAAACATGAGACAACCTACCGATAATGAAAGTAGGTATCAAGGCATTGAGTACATTTTACAAGTCTGAATAATGGTATTGAGGTCGAACACTTGAAGAATCCATCGATCATGAGACATTGATGCATTCCCAAATGTCGATGGCGGGAGAACCTGCCACTAATGACTGCAAGCCTCTAGGTATTCATAGGACTCTAAGCCTCATTTCCAGAATAGATGAGCTAAATTCGATGGAAAGAGACCCGCTGAAAGGAGAGCATTAGGTAATCTATTATCAATCAACACAAGGTACAAAGCAATAGCTTTATGATTAGGAGGAGCTCATACGAATAGGATGTTCACGAACCAATGAACATGTGCATATCTCACATGCACCATATGTAAGTAGTACACGAAATAGACCCTCTGAATAGCAGCCAATAATAAAAACTATTGACAAAGTCAAGGAAACCACCAATAAGGATAATGGCATCCAATACACTACACAAATCCCAATGTGTGAATAGATTTCTTGTCGTCGAACACAAGGGAAACCCCTTAGTTAGTGATCAATGAGGAGATGTCAATTGTTGGGTTCAAGATTACCTACCCATAATGAAAGTACGACCAGGGTGCATTGTAGGACTACGGCTTCATGTGACTCTGAGATACACTGAGGGTATGTTCGACATGAAAATTCAAGAGTTCTGAGAAATGGCCGACACAGGCTTATAGACTTCCTTTAAACAAGATCATGAGACATATGGATAACTCAGGCAGCATAGACTTGATGATAAAACTTTGTGATTCAAGAGGCATCAACAAACTCTCCATAAGGACTAGAAGAATAACCAGTCGGAGGAGTAAAATCTAAGTAACAGTCTCAGCTTCCTAAGGTCATGCTAAACCCAAGCATTGGATGACAGTGGACTCAAAAGTTTGTGCTCTGTTCAAAGTCGATATGACTTCTGCCGATATGAGATAATATTGTTTTCCTGCCCGTCTTTTTTTTTCATAGGCAAAGAAATGCTATGGTACAGGATAGGAAACAAGTGTCATGAGTAACCAACTAGCTCCAAACAATGGAACATACCTATTCTCAATGCAAGGAAGTGCATGTGGGGCATGGACACTCGGGGGGATGTTTCTTCTTAGGGTACAGGGTGTCAAGTTGTAAAGGATATAAAAAAGGATCTGCTTGTCTAGTGATGCAAATTGATGAGGTAAGAGGCTTATAATGAGAAAGAAAGAACTAGAAATAGGCTCAATACTGCAAGCAGGATGATGGAATGTGATTACAACTTAACTCCAAAGAATGTCATTTTTCGTAGATTTAGTCCCCTAGGCCCAAAAAAGTATAAAATAATACCCAGGAGAACTCTTCTAGCCAACGGTGACTAGAGTATTAATTTTTCATAAGTAGTCTACTTGGTCTGAAAAAGGGTTAAACTTACACCAAATAGACGTCCTTTCAAAGCCATTTAACAAGTGTGAAAGAGACAATTTCCCTCAACAATATTTTTGATTTTTTTTAGAGAGTCGGAAAAGAGCTTAACTAAGACTCGAAGGATGTTGTTCTAAGAAACATATCATGGGGGAGGCCAGGGATCCCGTGCAAGATTTTTTTGAGATCAATTCCCTCTTTCTAAATTTCCCTCCCCTTTTCTATTTTCCCAATTTCTTTTGTCCATTTATTTTTCCTCTTCTATACTTACCTGAATTCCCCTTTTCTTTTCTCCCTTCTATTCTCCCTTTCTAGTTACTATACTTCTTCATTTTGTTGAAAATGGTGAGTTCATGGGTTGGCGGACTCACAGATCCTCATATCCATCCATACTCCCATATCATGAGTCCATCCAACCGCCACATTATTATATACTTAGTTGTTTCTGCAGTCACAGGTTCGCGAGTTCAAGCTTTCATATCCCATGTTACACGATATACATTTTTCACCCAAAACATCCACGATCTACATTTTGACCATCAGACTCCCCGAGCTCCTAAGTACCTCATCTCTCTGATATTGAGTCTGACTGACCGCATTACAACACTTAGCCAACTTTCGACCTTTCGCAACCACGGGTTCGCGAGTTCACGGGTTCACAAAATATCCCAAATACTAATTACTCTCGTTCGTCCCCGCCACCTTCGTGCTTTTCCCAATATGCATTTAGTATGGTTTAATGCTAATAAATCATCATGAAAGTTTCGTAAAGATCGTCATTAATAAGTGAAGGGATCGAGAAGATTTCTAACCACATCAAATCATGATATGCAGAAGATTATATTATCTCTCCCAAGCACTCATTTCAAATATTATCTGGATTAAAATAATTCTCTCGTCAACTTATGGCAGCGACAGCTCAACAATAGTTTCGTGGAGATACTTTGAACATTTTTGGAGGTGAGGATTAGAACTTTTAGTGGTCTAGAGCATATTCTTACTATCCATCCCCGTCTTCTCAAAAGGAAGTAATCTGGACATCTGGAATTGCTCGTACAATCTGTGTTCCTAAGGTTTTCGACTACAAGGAACTGGTCACCTGGTGCACTGAGAAATATATACCAAGTCAGTGGATTATTCAACTTCAATACCATTCTCTCGTCTCTCTTTCACCTCAAGTGTTCCGTAAAAAATTAGGACATTGAAGAAGCATTACATGACATTTCCCTTGACCTGAGAGACTTGGAGGGTGATCTTTTCAACATCAAAATCTGGCATGAAATCAGCGTGGCACCAATGAAAAGTTACATCGAAGAATGGTTCAAGAAATCTATCGATAAATTGACCAATGAAGGGAAAGATATAGTTGAGAAGGTTCCTATAACCGTTGATGAAAATGATAAAAGGACATCAGCAAGCAAATGAAAAAAATGAGAGACCATCATAGTAAGTTTATTCTAATCACATCCTTCTTTTTCTGTATCAAGTGCTTCATCCAGTTATTCCACGTCTTTTACTAGAAAGGTTTAACTGAAGACTAATAACTCTTCTTTTCTTCTTACCAGGTCTTAATGTTCTTCTACCGCCCACTGTCTTCCTTCTAAGATCTTATTTCTTGCATTTATTTTCTTTATGGTCTGTGGGAGCCCCAATCCCAGTCTTTAAGACAAACACATTTTAAATTTCAAAGAATATGTAACAAAATCTATATTTTTTAGAAAGTTCAAGAGAGCTACTTTGGGAACAATCTCGACTGTATTTTGTAACCATGTTTTCAAAATATAAAGTATTTTAGGTTGATATATCATAATCTTTATTTGAGCTACCCATGTGTCCACTATGTTAAAGTTCTCTTATGCATGCATACCATCTTCTTTTTATTTTATGTGATCATAAATCTTTATCTCAAACTATGATGGATGTGATGAATTTTTTCTTATTTGCTTTAAATGTGTGAAGTGTGTGATTCCTAGTCCTTTCTTAGGAACTTTATTTAAAAAGAAAACAAAAACATTTTCCTTTTATTTTCTTGCAATATTTATATTTCTTTGAAATACTATGATGAACTTTTGTCAATTCCCACATTCTGAATATTTAGAAATCTCAAGAAAATCTAAAGAGGAGTACCACCTCTATAAAAATGCAGGGGGATTTACATCCTCGTGAGGTTGTCATTTCGGTCCTAACAGATTTAAGCGTCAACATTTTTGGTGACCATCTAGGGGATGAACTAAAATTTGGAACCTAGTATTTTTTGAAAAAATATATGACTTTGCCCCAGACTGATCATCCCCCTTTAGAAATTGGATTGAACAATCAACAAAGCATATTAAATTAGTTATACAATATGGTAATAACAATAACCGAGACTCGAGAAGAGTTAGAAAGTTCCTGGCATATCTTAGTCCAAGAAGAAGAAAGATAAATCCTCCGGAGACAGAGGAGAGACGAGCGACAAGACCAAAGAAGCCAATGACTAGCTAGAGAAGCACATGAACAAGGTTAGGATTGAAGTTGGACGAATACAAGGGACCCATTACCAGAAGTAAAAGCAAGAAACTCTTTATTCTTAGAAGTGAAAAACATATTCCTGGAATCTCTCTGAATATAGCAGAAAGAAATGAAGAACCTCGAGATGAACATCATGAGGAGAGACAAGGAGGTGGAAGAGATGCTGCAAGAAATCATGGAAAACTAGGGTTTGAAAACTGACGTAGGGTAAGAGATTCCCCTCTAAATCTTGCAGGTGAGCAACATGATCTCTCTGTTCTCCCTAAGGGAACCCTAAAGGAATTTTCTAGAGACGGAGCAATTGATGCAAAGAGGCGTCTGCATTTATTTATTCATGTTTGTGATTTTCACCGTGTTGAGTATGTGTAACACCCTATTTCCCCCAGTTTGTAAAAATAACTGGACTGGCCAGAACTGTGGCAAACTCAAAAATGTGAATAGGTGATGTAAATGGACCTTGTGGAAAAGGTTGATGAATGTAAATAACATTATGAATTTATATTGCAGGACTGCTGAGAGGGGATGTGCTGAAAAAGAGACCACGATGGCGGTGGAAGGAACCTGGAAAGGTGGTGTTAACTTCCACCGAGAATCAATACCGTATTTGGACTCCACTGGCCCGAAGAACCAAAAGCGGCTCGTTGGCCCCGAATTAAATGTCTCGTAGGCTGGTAGGTAGATGGCTCCTCAGGAATTGATGAGGGATGGGAGGTGAGACGCCCATCTGTAGAGCCGTCAGGCCTGACCAGCGTGAGGGAAATCGCGCCACACACAACCTCGCAAGAGGATAAGGCGTGGGGGAGAAGCGATTGGGGGGGGCAGACGCGAGAGGAGAACTCTGGTGATATGTAGAGTGAGTGATAGCAGAGAGGAAGGAGAGTAAGCTTCACTTCTGGTCACTGGAAAACAGAGACGCAGTCTCACAGCATCGTGGTCTCAACTCGGGGGTGGCTAGTGGTAAATCCGCTGGGAGTCATTGAGCCTACGATTGGGTGGGAACGAGCACCCCTCTCAGCAGTTGCATAACCCCTGGTGTTACTTTCTGATAAGTGTTTTGCCTTTGGCATCTTGAAATATATATGTATTCTGACAATTATGCTCTTAAGCTGTGAAACTGTGAATAATTTCAGTATAAGAATGATTGTAGGATGTTTTGATCAGTACTGGTAGTTGTATGTTTATGATGGAAAGATTACGTGTGGCTTAAGTTCTCTTAAATTGTTATTTATATGCATACTGATCTAATTCAGACTTCACGCCTAGTTCTCGGGAGAGAGATACCCTTATCTGCCTCAGATAGTACCTTGGGTAAACCTCCCCATAGAGATACCCTTCTTGAAAAAGCCATCAAGAACCTGGAAGGAGGATGTGAAGACGCAAGGCCTTAAGAAATTCCTGATAAGTATCGGATTGATGAACAAGATCCCATCGGGAGATCGGTGGTCACTCACAACCGTCAGATAAGAAGAGGAAGCTAGAAAGTTAAGTTCCTTAACCTTGATAGGTGGTGATCGACGGACGAGATTCCGTCGGAAAATCTGTGGTCACTCATGAACGTTAGATTTGGTAGGAGGAAGTAGGAAGTTAAGTGCCTTAACCTTGATAGGTGGTGATCGACGAATGAAATCCCGTCGAGAAATCTGCGGTCACACACGACCGTTAGATTGGTAGGAGAAAGTAGGGTGTTAAATGCCTTACCACTTGGTTTCTTTGTGTCTTCGTGGGTAGCGAAGAGATCGGGATCGTAGATCCCCAAGGTCCATGAGAACATCTGGACTGTTGATTTTTCCACGTCCAGGAAGTCGTGGGGAAATGCACAAGTTAGGAACATGTCTGAACCGTCAGATCTCGGCTGAAAAACCTGACAGTTGTTGGATCTGTCAAGAGATTACCCATTTTGGGAAACCGGGAGTCGAGAAATCGGGAGTCCTGGTGACGAGAGATCGGGACTTTCCATTGTGGAAACCCTGGGATAGATCTGGACCGTCTGAATAACGGAGGCCACGTGTCAAGAGATTACCCATTTTGGGAAACCGGGAGTCGAGAAATCGAGAGTCTTGGTGACGAGAGATTGGGATTTTCCATTGTGGAAACCCCAAGATAGATCTGGACCTTCCGAATAACGGAGGCCACGTGTCAAGAGATTACCCATTTTGGGAAACCGAGAGTCGAGAAATCGGGAGTCCTGGTGACAAGAGATCGAGACTTTCCATTGTAGAAACCCCGGGATTGATCTGGACCGTCCGAATAACGGAGGCCACGTGTCAAGAGATTACCCATTTCGGGAAACCGGGAGTCGAGAAATCGAGAGTCCTGGTGATGAGAGATCGGGACTTTCCATTGTGGAAACCCCGGGACAGATCTGGACCGTCCGATTTAAGGAGGCTACGTGTTGAAATATTACCCGTATCGGGAAATCGGGAATCGGGGATTCGGGAGTTCCGTTGACGAGAGGTCGGGCTCTCGCCTTGATAAATCCCGACCTATAATATGGAGATGTTAGCATGTGGTTAAATCCCGAGGAACAGACGAGATTCCTTCGGGGGATCTCAGGGTCTATAATGACCGTCAGATGTGGAGAAGAGACGTCAACTTTAAGCCGAGGCGCAAATGCGCCTTAGGGTAAGTGGCGAGAAAATATGGATGACCAAGGTCCACCCGCCCAGATCTACGGCTGAGGTTTAATTCCGAAGCCCCCTTGCTGTTCT
>ML789778.1:175127-190078 GCA_009831015.1 Picea engelmannii | reverse complement strand
GAATCGAGCATGCAACTCAGGAACGGTCAGGATCAATTCGCCTTGATCAACAACATTCAGGCGAATTCCGGACCCCCCTTACCATTCTTCCTTTAATTGGGGGGGAGGGGGTCCGTAATGGTGTGGCATGTGAAGTGGGACCCGTCTCCTATCACACCGCCCACCGTGTCATGTTTCCCCTCTTTCCACCTGTACTCCACTCAACCGCGCGATAGGGTCGTTCCTATTGGCCACCTGCTAACCCTATAGGGATTCGTCCCTATTGGCCAGTTGCTAGCCCTGCCGGGGATCGGCGGTTTCAGAGTCGAATGATTTGACATCACTGTAGTGCCGAGGCGCGAAATACAAAGAAGAACCATGATTATTTGACCTATGATCATGACCCGCGATCACATGGGAACACAGAGAGAGAAAGAGCTAGCTTGCACTAGGCCTCCGTAGGTAATTCGGGGGCTCTGATTATGCAGAAATCAACGAAAACTGTGATTATGGTAGTGGGTATGTGAAAGTATGACAATGTCATGGTAAGTTTGTTCATGAAAACCTTATCAAGAAGAGAATATGAATGGTATAAAACATTTCCCAGTAGATCAATTCCCTCATTTAATGAACTCGAAGCTATGTTCCTGAATATGTTCGCCCCTCCAATTGCTTATCATACCCTTCTCACCGATTTCACCCAGATTAGTTTGAGAAAGAATGAAAGGATACGAGATTTAAATATCAGGTTCAATAAAACCTTGATTAAGATTCCAGAAGATAAAATACCAAATGACCCAATCACTCTTGGTTGTTATAAGATTGCAATTCCCCCGAATGTGAAATATGTTATCAGAACATCCCAAATGGATGCCTTGGAGGAGGCAATGACTAAAGCCACTTAGATGGAAGAAATTATGATTGAAACAGGTGTCGATCTCGACATTGTACCGGGAAAAGTAAAAAGGCAGCTCAGAGGATTAAATATTGATAATCAAGGAGTTTCGAGTTCAAGAAAGAACGAATAATTCAAGCCACGACCAGCTCAAAACGAAACAATGGGAGGAGGATTTTTCAAGGGAACCATAACTGATGTAGAGGTTGACCCTGTGGCGGCACTGGAAACCAAGAAAAAAATTGAAATTGTACAGATGAATAGAACTATCAAGAAAATGAAGAATGAGATAACCAGACTAAGAAGGGGAGATAATTATGTGGCAAATCCAAGAATGCCAATCCCATAGAAAAGAAGGAACCCTCCCCAAGAAAACAAAGTGAGGTTTGAAAACACAGATAATTAGCAAAGACCAAGGGTTCCCAGGCAGCCTACTCCTAATAGAGTTGTTATGGATGATGTGTATGATGAGAAATTAATTAAGCAAGAGAATTACTACTCACCTGATGAAAGCTTCGAAACCGTGTAGATGGACGGATGCGAGACATCCATATATATTTGAAGAGCGTGAAAACGATCCAAAATCGCAAGAAAACGTCGCCCCAGATAAGAGGATTTGTAAATAGACCAAAAAATAAAGGCGATTCTAATAAACAGAACCAAAAATAAAAAGAAAAAGAAAAAATAAATGTGAAAAGAGAAAATGAGAAGGTGACAGATAGCGTTGGAAGTAAAAAGCAACACCTAACGTCAAACTCCACTCAAATGATATATAATGTCGTAGAGGACTTAAGTAAATTAATGATAACTTTGCCCTTTACTGAAGTGGTGAATATTCCTCAGAAAATACATAACATTTTGAAATTATTGGACGATCCATCTAAAAGCGCATAAGTTGTGGTCACTAGTCCAAACCAAAGCCAGACCCAGTCAACTGCCAAGTTGAGAGGTAAAATTCTCCCTTTTACATTTCAATTGAAAATCATGATGTCGCACTACATAATTGTTTAGTTGACACTAGCGCGAAAAATAATATCATGCCACTGGAGGTCATGGAGGCATTAGGCATGAGTTTCACCAAATATTATGAAACCGGTGAAAGCATATATGCAATTGACTCTAGAAAAGTTCCTGCTTATGGAGAGATCAAGGACTTTTATGCTTGGATTACGACAACCCCTCATATCATTACAATTTTCAATATTATTGTAGTAGACCTTCCTCCAACATATGGAGTTGTGCTGGGAAGAGATTGGATATCTATGATCGGGGGATATATAATGAACGATGGAAATTGTATGATGCTGCTAGGCAAAGAAGGAGCAATTATTAAAGTGCCCCGTGAACCTAGAAAACCCTTCTCTTTCAAGAATAAGGAAAATGAATTGATGGAGGATTATATAGATTCCGAGATTGGAAATTATGCTATCCTAGACTTGGAACATAATGAAAGTATAGAGCAAGTTCAAGAAATGGAGAATCAAGAATATTTGTTTGAAGGCTATTGGAGGATGTCATTCGATGGATCATGTTCAAATTCCGGGAGTGGAGTTGGGATTTTTCTTACGGGTCCAAATAAGGTTGTGCATCTGCATGCTATTAGACTGGAATTTTCATGCACTAATAATGAGGTAGAATATGAAGCCTTGATTCAGGGGATGATCCTTGCACAAGAAATGAAAATAGAACATCCATTTGTAACTGGAAAATCATAGTTGATGATCAATCAAGTTACCCAGAGGTATAAAATAAAAAAGGAAATAATTAAGTTATATTTCAAAAGGGTTAATGAATTGATGGAATCTTTCAGTTCCTTCAATATTTCTTTCATTCCATGGGACAAGAATCACAAAGCAGAATCATTAGATTTGGAGGCTTCATTGTCAAACCTAGACGATATCCAAAGAAAAATGTCTTTCCAAGTAGAAAGAGCATTCTGACCATCCATGGCCAATAACATTGAATATTTGCAAGTGTTTGAGAATGATGAACAACTGTAAACAATTTTGTTGAACGATGATGATGATGAAGACGATCATACGTATGTTGTCCCTAAAGATGGTATACAATATGAATCTCTTTTTACGAAAGATGATCATTCTAAGAATCTCCTTGAAGAAGTTTCAATTCGAAAAGTGCAAGAGACAATAAAAGTCAATATTGGAACTGATAGTTCTCCAAAATATGTCAACTTGGGAGTTGATTGCACCACTGAGGAAGTTGATCAATATGTTGCCTTGTTTAAAGAATACATTGATATTTTTGCTTGGACCTATGATGATTTGAAAGATTACGTTAAAACTATATTCCAACATGTCATTCCTTTGAGGGAAGAAGAAAAGTCTGTAAAGAAAAAAATAAGGATGAAGAATTCCAAACTGAAACCTCTAGTAAAAATTGAATTGGAGAAATTGAAGAAGGAAAGAATAATTTATCCCATTAGACACTCTAACTGGATTTCAAATCCTGTGATTGTAAGAAACAATACCGGGGAAATCCAGATGTGTGTTGACTTTAGAGACCTTAACAAAGAAAGCATAAAGGACAACTTTCCTTTACCTAATATGGAGTTCCTTCTCCAACAAGTTACTGGAACGGCCTACATGTACATGTTGGATGGTTTTTATGGATATAACCAAGTCTTGGTCATTGAGGAAGATAGGGAAAAGACAACGTTCATAACACCGTGGGAGATATATGCCTATGCCATAATGCCCTTTGGTTTGAAGAATGCTAAAACCACATTCTAGAGGGTCGTGGATCATGCATTTATAGGGTTGATAATAAAATTTATGGTAGACTATCAAGATGACTTGACAGTGCATTCAAAAACAAGGAGTGAGCATATCCATCATTTGAGAAAATATTTTGAAAGATGTAGATTATATGGTGTCTCTCTAAATCCAAAGAAATGCTTGTTCGTTGTAACTTACAAAAAATTTATGGTCCACATTGTGTGCAAGGAAGGGATTTACATAGATTCAGAAAGAGTTAGAGAAATAAATGAGCTCAACCCCCCGACATCCAAGAAGGGAGTCCAATAATTTTTTGGCAAGATCAACTTTGTGTGAAGGTTTGTTCCTGACTATGCAAGTATTGTAAAGCTGATCAATTTGTTGTTGAAAAAGGAGAATAGGTTCGAATGGACATCAGATACTTAAGAGGCGTTCAATAATATCAAAGGAGAAATCACCACAACTCCAGTACTTGTTAGTCTGGATTTTCAAAGGGATTTCATCTTATATTCATTTTCTATAGAGACTGTTGTTGCATCTGTTCTTACTCAGAAGAATACCAAAGGTGAAGAACTATCAATCAGTTTCATGAGAAAAACCCTACATGAATATGAATTGAGGTACTTAGAACTGGAAAAGCAACCCTTGGCTCTTGTAAAAGCGGTGTTTCACTTTCAGATGTACATATTGAACTCCCATGTTATTGCTTATGTTCCCTCATCACTGGTGAATATGATTCTAAATCAACAGTTGAGAGAAGGAAAATGGGCTAACTGGTTGGAAAAGATACAAGAATATGATATCAAGATTAAACCTTTAAAGGCTATCAAAGGACAAGTTTTATGCAAGCTCATCGCGAATGGAGATTCGGTTGATGGAATGATTTCAATTTTAGTAGGAGAACCATTAGTTGATTCAGAATGGTACAAAGATATTATATTCTACTTGAGGTCCGGGAAATTTCATGTCGCCATGAAACCCAAGGAGCTAAGAACATTGAAGATGCGGGAAAATCACTGATATATTGTTCAGGAGAAATTATGATGGTATACAACTGAGATGCGTTGATGAAAATCAAGCCCAAGAATTAATAAGAGAATTCCATGAAGGAATATGTAGTGGACACTTTGCACCTACTGCAACAACCCAAAAGATAATAAGAGTTTGATTCTATTGGCCATCAATTTCCAGAGACTCAGATGCCACAATAAGGAAGTGTGTATCATGCCAACAATTTTCAGGAAAAATGAAGAGATCCTCAATGCCTTTGCAGCCCATAATTGTAGAACAACCATTCTCCCAATGGGGACTTGATGTTGTCGGGACAATTAGTCAAAAGTTTGTCCAGGGACATGTGTACATTCTCACGGCTACAGATTATTTCACGAAATGGCCAAAAGCAGTGGTGTTGAAGAAAGTTGATTCTGAAGAGTTAATCAAGTTCCTCAAAGATAATATTTTATTAAGATTCGGTGTCAGAGATAAATTTATCACATATAATGGTTCGAACTTCATCGGGTCGAATTTTACAGAGTTTTGTGGAGAATATGGAATTAAAATGGGTCAATCGTCGAATTATTATCCACAAGGTAATGGCCTTGATGAATCCACAAACAAAACACTTGTTCATATACTGAAGAAAAACATTAACAAGAACCAAAGGAATTGGCATTTGAAGCTGGTAGATGCATTGTGGGAAAGTCGAGCAACTCCAAAGGATAGCACCGGGATTTCCTCGTATACATTGGTTTATGAGAAAGAAGCAAAATGCCAATTAGCCTCAAACTAAATGCCTTGAATTTTATGGTTAATAAAGGAGATACAAAAGATAGTTCACCCATCCAAAGGAGAACCAACTAGTTGTTGAAATTGGAAGAAGAACGAAGAAAATACCTGAATTGAGATTCTCAGAGGGATCAGAGTGTCAAAAGATATTTTGATCAGAGCAGAACTTTAAAGAATTTCTAGAATGGAGAGATGGTGTTACTTTGGAACAAGACCAAAGAGAAACCCTCAATGCATACAAAGTTCGATGCACTCTGGATTGGATCATACATCATCGAAAAGATCTCGGGTTTTAACTCCTATATGCTTCAAGACATGAAGGGTAAAATACTAATGCTTCCTATCAACGTGAAACATTTGAAAGGTTTCTACTCCTAAGACGTTCTCATTCTCATTATACATAATTTTATTTTTCATTTTTTATATTCTTACCTTTGACTCCATAGCCCAATGGGTGGAAGCACATGGTCATAAAGATTCTGGATTCTTGACAACCCACATGGGGTTGTCATCCCACAGTAGGAGCCAATTGTTGAAATCAATTCCCTCTTCCAAAATTTCCCTCCCCTTTTATATTTTCCCAATTTATTTTATCCATTTATTTTCCCTCTTCTATACTTACCTGAATTCCCCTTTTCTTTTCTCCCTTCTATTATCCCTTTCTAGTTACTATACTTAGTCATTTGATCGAAAATGGTGAGTTCGTGGGTTGGCGGAATCGCAGATCCTCATCTCCATCCATACTCCCATATCATGAGTCCGACCGACTGCCACATTATTCTATACATAGCCGTTTTTGCAGTCGCATGTTCCCGGGTTCGCAGGTTCAAGCTTTCATATCCCATGTTCCGCGATATACATTTTGCACCCAAAATATCTGTGATCTAAATTTTGACCATCGAACTCCTAGAGAACCTAAGTATGTCATCTCTCCTATATTGAGTCCGACCAATCACATTACAACACTTAGCCAACTTTCGACCTTTCGCAACCGCAGGTTCGCAGATTCACAGGTTCTCGGGTTCACAAAATATCTCAAATCCTAATTTCTCTCATCCGTCCCCGCCACCTTCGCTCTTTTCCCAATATGAATTTAGTATGGTTTAATGCTAATAACTCAACATGCAGGTTTCGTAAATATCATCATTAATAAGTGAAGGGATCGAGGATATTTCTCATTAAACCAAATTAAATCATGATTTGCGGAAGATTATATTATCTCTCCCAAGCGCTCATTTCAAATATTATCTGGATTAAAAGAATGCTCTCGTCAACTTATGGCAGCAGCAGCTCGACAACAGTTCTACGAAGATACTTTGAACATTTTTGGACGTGAGGACCAGAACTTTCAGTGGTCTAGAGCGTATTCTTACTATTCATCCCCGTCTGCTCAAAAGGAAGTAATCTAGACATCTAAAATTGCTCGTGCAGGATGTGTTCCTAAGTTTTTCGACTGCAAGAAATTGGTCGCCTGGTGCACTAAGAAATATATAACAAGTTAGCGGATTATTCAACTTCAAGACCATTCTTCTATCTCTCTTTCACCTCAAGTGTTCCGTAAAAAATCGGGACATTGAAGAAGCATTACATGGCATTTCCCTTGATTTGAGACTTGGAGGGTGAGTTGTTCAACATCAAAATCCGGCATGAAATCAACATGGCACCAATGAAAAGTTACATCGAAGAATGGTTCAATAAATCTATCGATAAACTGACCAATGAAGGGAAAGAAACAATTGATACGGTTCATGTAACTGTTGATGAAAACTATAAAAGGACATCAGTAAGAAAATGAAAATAATGAGAGACCATCATAGTAAGTTTATGTTGATCACATCCTTATTTTTCTTTATCAAGTCCTTCATCTATTTATTCCACCTCTTTTACTATAAAGGTTTAACCGAAGACTAATAACTCCTCTTTTCTTCTTACCAGGTCTTGATGTTCTTCTACTATCCATCGTCTTCCTTCTAAAAGATTATTTCTTGTATTTATTTGTTTTATGGTCCACGAGAGCCCCAATCCTAGTATTTAAGATAAATTCATATTAAATTTTAAAGAATATGTAATAGACTATATACGTTTTGAAAATTTCAAGATAGTTACTTTGGGAACAATCTCGACCGTGCTTTGTAACCCTGTTTTCAGAATATAAAGTATTTGAGGTTGATCTATCATTATCTTTATTTGAGATTCTCATGTGTCCACTCTGTTAAAGTTCTCTTATGCATGTAGACCATCTTCTTTTTATTTTATGTGATCAGAAATCTTTATCTCAAACTATGATGGGTGTGAGGACATTTTTCTTATTTTCTTTAAATGTGTGGAGTGTGTGATTCTCGGTCCTTTCTCAAGAACTTTCTTTAAAAAGAAAACAAAAAAAAATTCCTTTTATTTTCTCGCAATATTTATATTTCTTTGAAATACTACGACGAACTTTTTTCAAGTCCCACATTCTGTATATTTACAAATCCAAAGAAAATACATGAGCAGTACCACCTCTATAAAAACGTAGGGTAATTTACATCATCATGAGTTTTTCGTTTCGGTCATGACGGGTTCAAGCGTCAACAAAATTTTGTCAAAATTCAACAACTCATAGGTATGTGACACAATCTTGGGAGAACCCAAAACTTGCCAAGTCAAGGAGGATAAAATACTTGTATAGGATCCTTCATCTACAATATATCGACGAACACCCATTATCTGGAAGGGTGAAAAAGAAGGAAGGAGATTCTCTACAGGATCATTCCAATCAAAGGAAACCATCCTAGGACTTGGAGGGAGTGTACTCAAAGAGAGTGGAATGCTCCCTTTTGCAGAAGGTACATAACTAGAAATGTTAAGGACATGGTCAAAAGACACATCACCCCCCAAAAGAAGAGTGGGATTGACCGAAGATTTCATCAGTAGCGTCACTTTCTTAGACTTGTCACTCTTCAAGAGAAGAGTGGTGTCGACCAAATATTGCATTGACACGACCACTTCTTCAATCGTTGGTTGAATAAGATGCAAGACAACATGGTCAAGAGACACATCACCCCCAAAAACATGAGTGTTGTTGGTCGAAGATTGCATCTTCATGACAGTCAGTTGAATAGGATGCGAGACAACATCGTCAAGAGACGCATCACTCCCCAAAACAAGAGTGGTGTAGAATGAAGATTTAATTGGCATGACTATTGTATCAACCAAAAAAGGATTAGAATGTTGGGAAACCAAAGACGTCTAAGAACCCGAAGGCCCCCCATACAAGGATCACACTTCTTGTACCATGGTAGTAGCAGGGCACAAGCGAGTAAGGTGATCTCCTTTGCAAATCCTAAAAATGAAATTGGGATTACGTCCTATACATCGAGGATTTTCAATCATATGAATGCCCCCAACATGACTTGTAGTGGCTGGTGACATGCTCCCAGCATGACTTAGAGAGGCTAGTAGCTTATCTTCAACATCACTTGCAGAAGTTGTTGACAAACCTCCAACATGACTAGCAGAGGTTGGTGATGAATCCCCAACATGACTAGCAAAGGTTGGTGATGTATGTGCAGTGTGACTCGCAGTGACTAGAGTTGTGCCCCCAACATGACATGCAACGACTAGTTGCTGGTATTCAACATGACTTGCATAGGTTGTTGACCTATCTCCAACATGAATAACAGAGGTTGATGATATAATTCCAGTATGACTCCTAGTGATTGGACTTGTGCTTCCAACATGACATGTAGCGGTTGGTTGCAGAATCAGAGACCAAGGTCTCGGGAAAGACTGGTTTTGAGAGATTGTGGATTAGGAAGGATTATGGTATACACCATGGTCTTGTCTGGTAGGATGGTATCCTCCTCCAAACTGATTCATAAAGGGTTGTAAGGGCATCATCACCGAGGAATTTACTTGTGAATAGAAAGCGACGTGACAAGGGTTACTCATGTGAGGATATATGTTTCCCCCAAATGAAGGAACTTTTTGAAGGGGGTTGCCCATACTATAAAACTGAATCCCCCCGGATGAAACACCAGAGGACAGAAAGAGGTCCGCGATGAGAAAAGAGTTCATAGGAACTGGTATAGTGAAAGAAGAATAGATGGATGGAATATAGGAAGTAAAAAGACCTCCCATTTGAGCACTTGATCCTGGAAAAGTGAAGCTAGGATTGGGTCAAGAGGAAGGATGATTCCAATCTCCTACTGTAGGATTTGATTGAGGGATATAACCCCCACCAAACACAAAAGGAGAATAAGGAGGCACCATGCCCCCAGACCCAAAGCTAGGATTCACATGAGACGATGAAACGAAGGATGGCAAGTGAAAATTCATGTCTGGCATACCAAAAGAGAGAGGATTAGAGGCCCAAGGCATTGAATGAGTACTATGATTCAACTTACCACTCATAAATAAAAAAGGATCCGTCCCCATGGACTGAGCAGAGATCATGGGATAGGTAGTGCTAACTAAGGGAGTCACATGGGCTCCACCAACCATAGAAGTGAAAAATCACGATGCAATACAAAATTCTAAGGCCAACTAATAATCATGAGTACACCAAAGTAAAGAAAAAAGGACAATGTACACAAACATGAGATAGTGGTTGAAAAGGGGCCTCCCTCACTAGAGTAGGCATGTCTCGCCCAAGAGGGGCCTGAGACTCCCTTCAAAATATTGGAGGTATCATAATCAATTATAAGGGCCCTCATGGGATTAAAAATGCAGTCGATCAGATCCCCCCGGAGAGTTAATTCTCCATAAAGGCCATGTGTTGTTTGAACCTTATCTAACTCAGGGTACCTATAGAATAACCCCTACAAGTAACCTATGTGGATACATATGTCAAGCAACTAGAGTCACCACAATATAACCAATGTGCATGCGAACAATCGTAAGTCCGGTCCACCATATGGGTAGGTTAACAAATCTTGAAATATTGAAAGCACCACCTCTCACGGAGCTAAAGGTACTAGCAAGACCCCCAAATACGAATAGAACCCCAGAAATATCTTTGATGCTAAAAAGGTATTAGAGGGCTATCTCTGCAACCAACTTCACGTGACCTCATGCTTAACTCCGGTGTGAGCGGAGCCTCATGACGTCATTAATTACACAATGGGTTTCACCACTCTCTTGTCAGACACATATGTTTAGTTTAATAGCCTTGGAAACGTTTACTCACAAAATCCTATTCCAAGGACCTATGTCCTATACTTTTTTGTGTACCCTAGAAAATAAAATCGTTTCTAATCAATTTTAATTAACCAACGTTACTTTTAATGGTTTCTTCTTACTCAAGAGGTGTGGTCATGAAACTGATGGTATTACGACTCGGCATATAAAATAAGGGAATATAAAACATTACTAAGTACTAATATTGAATTCGAAAGAGATGGTATGCTTCTAAATGCAACTTTTCAATGCAATCTCTACAATATCAATGAAATGTAATCTCTCCATATGTGTCAAAATCAATGCAAAGTAATCAAAAGAGAAAATTCCATAATGAAAAATGAGAAAATGTTTTTTGTATTTTTGATGTAAAGAAAAGAAAATGCAAGGACTGAATAACAACTTTACATACAGACCCTACTACAAGAAAAAAGAGACAATCCAAGAAGGATACCAAGAAGCAAACACTCAGACCAATGTGCAAGGAAGACCAATGAAAAATATGATAAGAAAGAATACCGCTCGAAAATTCAACAATAAGAACGTTTCCTATCACTATGTAAGCACTTAACATTCAAGACAGAGACCCAAGAAGACTCAAAAACCAACCAAACTCACCCAACAAACACCAAAATCATACAACAAGACTAAAGAGTTGATGTATGTGACTATTTCAGCAAAATTCATGTATGCACACACCCTATAGAAGTACAACTCGCGTATGTACACATCTGTCAACGGAAAAACCGCCTATATATAGTAAAACACTGCCAAGGAAAGGGTTAAGCCAAGAAACTCAGATGCAAAGTAAAAAACAGGCTATCAAGCAATCAGACAACAAGGAAACTCAGTCTAACAGAGAGAAAATCAAGGAGAAAACACTTCAACCCCCCGAAAAGAAGATCAATCCCCAATATGGTCACCAATTCTATTACTAGGAAAATATCTCTATGGCATGGGGTAAACCAAAACAGATGGAATGACACGCATAAATCAACTCTAATCCCAAATATGCTATATACATGAAATGCTAACAAGACAAGGCCAAGATCCTACCTCGTCTAGACATTTGATGAAGACTATCATTGAGCATGCAACTCAAAGATTTATACCTGCAACTCAAAGATTTATACCTGCAACGTGTCCTTAACAACTAACATGCACAAGCATATGGTGACAATATATAGTGTTAGCATATAGATTATCATAATCCATTAACATACATGACAAATATGCCCATGGAATAATAATTCAAATATTTGCAAGATATCAATTGGACGAGAAAAGAGTATTTCTATTAAAATAATCAGTAGATGTATATATGTGACAAAGTTATGTACCGACACATATCAGAATCGAGAAACTAAGTCCCTCCAGCTGGGCCTCCACCACTTCAATCCTCCACCAAAGGCAAGCTCATATAAATGAGACAATGAGATTCTCCATCACAAAGAAAGAAGAGATTGGGGGCTGAACAAGGGGTTCATACTTTCAAGGACAAAGGGATGCATACCTAATATGAAGTGAAATTTCTCCAAAGTGTCTTTTCTCTCAAAGTTGAATTCTCTCCCCAAGGCTTGGATATGGCTCAATTTATAGCCTTCAAATGGAACTGAAGGGTCGAGTCAGAGCGTCTCTAGTATATGGAAGGTCAAGGATCATGGATCCCATGACATGGCATGGAAACCTGACATAATTTTTAATTTTGAGCACCAAACCCAATGTACACGAGATGTAGTGGAGCAACCTACGTATACGCTTGCTGTCTAACTGATAGGGCACATATATGTGGAAAATGCGTTTTTTTGGATATGGAAGGTACAAAAGGGGAATTCAAGTATGCATAGGGAAATGGAAATACATTCTAAGCAAGGTGCATGGGGTGAGGCAAACTTTGTTGTAATAGGGTTTTCATGAGAAGAGTGTCAGAAACAAGCAGGCTCAGAAAAGGTCTTCGTTGCTTGAAAAGTAGTGGTGACAACATATGTGAAATTTGATGAAGAGGCCTGATCGGTCTCAAAAAGTGTCATACAAGAGATTTAGAGAAGTTGAAAGAGTTGTATTTACGTGGAAGGTTGTCCAACCAATGGTTGACGAAGAATTTTGGAGAGAAAGATGAGAGTTCTGGAGAGAGTAGATGAGATGGAGAAAATTTGAAAGAAATAATAACGATCAGAGTCACCACTGAGGATCAAGACTCAGTTGAAACCTCTGCAAAATTTGTGGGAGAATCGACCCTTGCAGCGACCAAAGATGTGAAGTATACTACAAGACTTTATACGATATGGCCTCCTAATGTGACCCCCCACGTGAAAGAATATAGTCTCGAAGAATCACAAACCAATCTTGGATTGCCCAGTCCCTCAAATGAATCTTCCAATCCAATAAATTTTACAATAAACCCTACTATAATTTTTGTCATTTCTCTTCATTCTAGTCCAACCAGTTTGAGTGGTATCAGTAGCATTAGTTTGGAACGTTATTTAGTGTTATCACAACCAAGACCTTTAGGATTTATGTTGATAGGGTCCCTAAATCCTCCCATGGCGCATTAGCATGTCGAATCCCTCACTCGATACCCAAAATTATAGTGTAAAGGGGATGATGATGTGGAACAACATTGGTTCATTTGTGAGGCCATCTGGTGGTCTCATGGAACTTTGGATTCTAATCAGCTAGTTGAGTTTCATACCACGTTAAGGGGTTGGGAATTAAAATGGTATATGAAATCCATCGAACCAAGGAATCCCCAGGAGAAACCATTTCCTTTACCATAAGTCAAACAAAAATTTATCACTGAATTTAAACTACCCCAATCTGAGCAACAAGCTCTTTCTAAACTATGGGAAATCAAATAGAGAGGTGGGGAATCTACCTAGGAGTATAAGCAAAGATTCAAAGATGTGATAAGGAAATTAACCAACCCAATTCATGAAGACCACCGACGGGAATGGTTCATTCAGGGACTTTTATCATTAACTCAAATCCCATTAACCGAGCAACCTATAACTACATTGGGCGAAATCCCTAGAACATGCCATGAAAATTGAGGCAATGGAGGGATATCCTGGGAGCTTGCGGGTAATAAGACCACCCGATAAATATAATATTACACAACTGCAGGGGGATATTTCTTCCATGACTGAAAAGATTCAAGAACTAACCATTCCTAGAGAATCTCGCCCACAAGTTTAGTGTATCGATTATTACACTAAGGGGAATACAACGATGAAATGTCCTAGAATTAGGGGTTCAGGACCTCCTCCACAACCGATGGCACCCCCACCAGTGGAACCATCGAGGGGAGTTGCACAAGTCGCATCTGTTGCACCTTTCCATGGACCGATACAGTACCACACCTTCCCAAACTATCAGGGTAATCAAAATAATGAATACTCTAAAATTTTACAAAGCCATGGGCATCCCCCTCAGAATTTCCCAATTCTACAAAAATGCACCCCCATTCCAAACACAGTCCACTGTGAATTTTTTGGGTCACCTACTCACACCGACAAACAATGTCACACTCTAGATACTCTTGGAGACATACTATATAGGTTTGTGTTCAGGGTTCACGAAGTTCCTCAAGGCTTTGTAGGAGGATGTAGAGGTGGTGGAGGTTTTAGAGGTGGAAAAAATTGCAGAAGAGGGCCAAATCGGTGTTATAATTGTAATGAGTAGGGACATTTTGCTCAAGATTGTCCACTTCCAAGACAACCTTGGTGTGCCCATTGTAGAAACAACACCCATGCCACCGAAGATTTCCTTGAGTTGATTGCGAAATGGGAGGATCGCGCAAGGCAGCGAGGCACCAATTTAATAAATTCAAAGCCCCAACCAGTCATTGAAGAAAATCCACCAAATATTAATAGTATTACTAGAGGAGGAACAAGGACTAGTGCTGATGTTGACAACTCGACTCAATGTAAGATCTGCAAGATAGTACCATAAGATGTTAAATATGACCCCCTTGTTCAAAAACAATTATTTAACGAATTTGTTGAGACATTCCGACGGATTTCTAATCCTGCAATACCAATACCTGCAGAATTCAAGCTGTGAGCTTCAACCTAAACTTGTAGAAAGTTTGTTTGCACAAAAGGATATCCCTGTGAGACCTCAACAAACTATTGATTTGTGGCTCCACTTATTTTATGACATTCTGAATGATGAACAACTCATCAAGGAGTTGCAGACCAAGTTCAAGGGAACTTTAAATATAGTTACCAACTTAACGAGAACTCTACAAAGTTCTCATTTTTGGGGGGGTCAAGTTTTTTACCCCATTTTTAAAAATGGTGCTACATAAGGTTTCCACTTTGTTTTTTTAAATGCTCGTTTTTTCATTTATTTTCAAATTGTTCAATTTTTATTTATTTTTTCTTTTTTTCTCAACGATG
>ML789778.1:133693-173796 GCA_009831015.1 Picea engelmannii | reverse complement strand
AAAAGATAAAAAAAAAATTTAGAATTCAAAAAAAATTTAAAAAGATAACAAAAAAATTTAGAATTCAAAAAAAATTTAAAAAGATGAAAAAAAAACCCCAAATATTAAAAACATATACACAAAAACCCCAAATTTAAAAGACTTAAAATAAAAATTTTAATACAAAATTTAAATAAAAATTAACAAAAATAAATTGAAAAAACTTAAAACTACAACAAAAAAAAATCAAAATTTATCAAAAACCTAAAAAATAAAATTTACTCAAAAAAATATCATAAATATCTAAAAAAACATAAACATATTTTATAATATAATATTGTTATAATATAACATTGTTATAATATATATAACATTGTTATATTATAACAATGATATATTACAATATAACATTGTTATATTATATTATAAGAGTGTTATATTGTAATATAACATTATTATATTATGTTATATTAAAATATAACATTGTTATATTATAATATAACAAATGTTATATTATAATATTGTAATATTATAAACATATTATATAGTTTTATATTTATTTAAAAAAAACACATTTAAATAAATTTGTGGTTTAGATAATATTAGTGTTTTTGTTAAAAAAAAATTTAAATATTTTATTGAATTTTGATAATTTTTTAGTTTATATATATATATAAAAGCTTGAAGGAACTTTTTGCTCTTTTTTTTAACAAAACAACATATTTTTGTTTTTTAAATTATTGTTTTCAGTTGAATTTGTAATTTTTTTTTTTTTTTCATTTATATTATAACAATGTTATAACAAACCTCTTGTGCAGTCTAAACATCTTCGAACTGCAGCCACCCAGCCACCTGCGCAGTCTTCGCTCCTACACGCCATGGCCACTATCCCACGCGGGTCGCCTACGATTCCACGCTGCCCTCAGGACCCCCGGATGCAATTCTTTGCGACCATGTCCTTCCCTGGATCCTCGAGCACCTGGAGAAGCGCACCACGGGCTTTCGGAGAAACCAAGCGACTGCGTCTCCACCATGCGGCCCACCCCGACAGCGAGCACTTCAGAGAAAGACTCGGCATCCTTAATGATCTTGTCTTTGAGCTCAGAAGGGAGGTGGCGGACCTCAAGTTTCGTTTGCAAGCCACAGAAGACAATGTTGCCACCTTTCTACAAATCCTCTCGACCATGCAAATGGAGCTCGCCTCCGACCCCACTGGCACTACTCCGGGGGAGGCAATTGACACTGAGATAGATGGCATGCTGCGACAGGCAGCAACGAGGCAGAAGGAAGCAGAACACACCGGTCCAGCTGAGAACAAGGAGCGTGGGGAGCGACAGGAGAAAGGCGGGGATGACCAGCCGATCAACACCGAGGCAGAACCATGGGCAGAGGACCTCAGAGCCGCGTGGTTAGGCTTTTTGCCAGGTGTCTAGTTCTCTATTGTTGTGCATCCAGTTTCTTTAGGCTCCTAGGCTAGGTGGCATTTAACATGAACTTTGTTTGTTTTATGAGTCAGCAACTATCTAAGACTGGTGAATTAGAGGCTGGCTGGACTGGTTTCCCCTCTGTTGGGGCAGTCCAGTAACTACAGCCAATCTCATTTTGTATTTTGGAACCTTTATTCAGCCCTAGCAGGCACTACATATAATATCAACTTCTTACTTACAAAAAAAAAACAATGTTATAACAAACTTTTTTTTCATTTATATTATAACATTGTAATATTATTAACATATTATATAGTTTCATATTTATTTTCAAAAAAACAGATTTGTAGTTTAGGTAATATTAGTATTTTTGTTAAATTTTTTAATTTTATTTTAGATGTTTTTTTTAAATAATTTATTGAATTTTGATTATTTTTCATTTTACATTTTTTTTTTTTTTTTTAAAGTTTGAATGGATTTTTTTGCTGTTCTTTTTAACAAAACAACTTATTTTTGTTTTTTAAATTATTGTTTTCAAGGGAAATTTTAAATTTTTTCATTTCTTTCTAGTTTTTCTTTGTGTTTCACCATTTTGTTAGCTCATAAAATTTCTTAGCTTATATGTTTTGAATATGGTCAATATAACAATACTTTTAAGAAATTATTTATGTTTCATTCAATGTAACTTGTATTTAGTCTTTATTATTAAAAGTAAAAAATTATTAAAAAGTGAAGTTGAATTTTTAAAGTATATTGTGATATTTTCATGGCATTATGTATTACCTTGTGCTTTGTGTGATAATAATATTTAAAAAGTAAACATTTAAGGGTTTCTTTTATGATTTTGTTTACAGTAATGATGAGTTCTTTTACCACATTATAAAAATGTGTCATTTTCATACCCCGATTTTAGAATGGTTGATTTTGAGGTTTTTGTTTTAATGATATCAAGTGATAAAAATACGATTTCAAATGATCTCAAAATTTAACATTTTGAAAAGAAAAAAAAATCAAAAACATCTTATTTGTGTTTAGGTGCTTATTTTAAGTTTTTTCTGAGCTACTATCTAAGTTTTGAAGCCCATGTTTAAAAAATGTTGTAATTTTGACCCCATTTTAAAACATGGTGCTACCGATAGCACCACCTTTTGATTTGGGGGTTAATTTTAATGTTTTTTATGCAAAAATATGGGTTTTTTGGGCCAGAGTTCTCGTGTTGAGGTCACAGTTCTCATTAAGTTGGTAACTATGTTTTTAGAGGTTGAAGAGAACCCATAAGAGTTGGTTGTTGCTAACCTTACAGAGAGAAATACAGGTAGAGTGCAAAGAAGGAAGCAACAATCTGGAAGGGAATTGATACTAAATACTCACATTGATGGTTGGGAGATTAGTGATGTTATGCTTGATCTGGGGTTTGACGTCAACATATTACCAAAGAAGACCTGGGAAGCCATGGGTAAGTCCAAGCTGGTATATTCTCCCATTCAGTTGTGGATGATCAATCAATATTGTATCTATCCTGTTGGGAGGTTGTAGAATGTTAAAGTGGACTTAGATGTTGTCAAGACAATGGTTGATTTCAAGATTATAGAAATCATTGGGGAGAAGGACCCATACCCATCTTTACAAGGAATTGATTGGGATTATGAAAATTTTGTTGTCATCGACCTTAAGAAAGAAATCATGTCTTTTGAAGCGGATGGTATGATGGTAACCCAACCATTAGACCCGTATTGGGGTCCCCACTATATAGATCCGCTAGAGGGGAATATGGAAGAGAATTCCCTAGATTTCCTCTATACTTTGGTGACATGAAAGAGACCAGACTATATTGGCTTGACCGAAGATGGATTAGTAAGTTGGTGTAGTATTCAATCTGCAGGTGAATATTCCCAGGTCGCTTTCGACAATTGGGAACAAGGAAGATACGAGAACTTCTTATGATGTTGCACGACTATCAAAGCATCCAGGTGGATTGGTCAGAGGTTAGATAAAACCCTATTTATGATGGCACTTCAAATTTACTTAGCTTTGTTGTTGACTTAGAGGATAAAGTTGCATCAGAGCAAAGAATTATGGTATTAATATCCTTTTCGGCTAGATGGTGGGCCACCCGCAAAGGTATTTTATCTTCCCGGGATGAAGAAAAAAGTGCCCTCCAACATAAATTTATTCCCCCTTTGCAACTTACTTCACTGAATCTGGAATAATTAGATTTGGAATTATATGATGGGATTTCATATCCGAGGGAGCATGTTGTGCACTGTATTTAGGTATGAGAAGTTGTGCAACTGCCTTCTCAATTGTGGGTGCATCAGTGTATTCATTCCTTGGGAAAATTTCCAACCACTTGGTATATCCATGAGGAGGCTCGATGTCAAACTATTTGTTGGGAAAAACTTCAACGACAGTTCTTTCAAGACTTCTTATTCTCAGGTAAGTCCCTCGAAATCACTTTAGATTTGCAACATATTAAGAAAATATGTTTTGTTGATGAAGTTAAACCTATACATCCTCCTATTGTCTGTCCTAAGCATGAGTACCTCCTTCATCATAGTATTTAACCATATTTTGCTCGACTACCTACGGTCTGTCTTACTGTCGAGAGAGACCCAAAAATTATTGATGAGCTTGAGGAACTTAGGCATCTGACATTTAAGGAATTCGAAGGGTCTAGGGGGGTTAAAGATACTATCTCAAATGATGTCTGGAGTTCCTATACCAAACCATTGAATTTGTGGAAAGTCAATATAGGAACTGATGATCACCCTAAGCTAGCATCCATTAGAGACTATTGGGATGAATAGACTGTGATAGAGATACATGCTCTATTGCGAGAATATGAGGATCTGTTTCCTACAAAATTTTCAGAACTAAAAGGTATTAAGGGAGATTTAGGGGAGATGAGGATAGAGTTAAATCCTAAACCAAGAAAATTCAAGCATATTCCATATCGGCTAAATCCCGTATTTAAAGAGAAAGTGAAGAAGGAGATTGATAAGATGCTCATAGCTCAGCCGATTTTCCCTATCGATAAGGATGAATGGATCAGTCTTATCATGATACAAACTAAGAAGGGTACATATGATATATGAGTTTGTGTGGATTACATAAGCCTAAATGTTTCTTGTGTGCATGACCCCTTTCCTGCCCCCTTTAGTGATGAGGAACTGGATCAAGTAGCGGGAAATGGGGCATATTCCTTTACCGATGGGTTTTTAGATATCGCCAAGTTCTAATCATCGAGGAAGATAAGAAGAAGAATACCTTCAGTACTGAGTGGGGATTATTTTCCTACAATGTTATTTTTTTTAGGATTAAGAACGCCCCATCAATGTTTTCTCGGATAGTCATTGCAGGATTACAAGATTTAATTCATAAGTTCCTTGAGGTATAGTCGGATGATTGGACTGTATACATCTTACTTAAAGAGCACATTGGGCTATTATGCTTGATGTTCGACCATTGTAGATAGTTACACATTTCCCTTAATTTGCAAAAATGTGTTTTCTGTGTACAATTTGGGAATCTGTTAGGGCATATTGTCTGTCGAGAAGGAGTGCTAGTCCATCCTGTGAAAATTGCAGTTTTTCTTAATATTCATCCTCATATCTCTATCAATTAGTTGCGAACGAGCCTGGCACATACTGGATATTATCGTCGATTTATTAGGAGTTACGCGAGCATAACAACACCTTTAGAATAACTTCTCAATAAATCCAAAGGGTTTCATTGGACCCATGACTATGATCAATCATTTGACCTACTAAATGAGAAGTTGAGCATTGCACCCATTCTTACTTGTCCTACTTGGAAAATTGAATTTCATGTACATATTGATGCCTCTACAGTTTTTCTAGGCATTATTCTTATGCAACTAGGGGAAGGAGACTTGGACAATCCTATATACTTTTCCAGTCACAAACTTTCCCAATATGAACGCAACTACACCATGAATGAAAGGGAATGTTTGACTATGGTGTATGCTTTACAAAAGTTTAGGATTTTTTTACTTGGAATTCATTTTAAGTTTTTTTCTGACCATTCTACTTTGAAGTATTTGGTAAACAAACCCATGTTAGAAGCTTACATTTGTAGGTGGTTTCTATTATTTCAGGAGATCTCTTTGAGTTCATTTTTAATCCTGACAAGTTAAATGTCAGTCCAGACCACTTGTCTTGCCTAGAGTCCAGAGAAAGTGGTGGACCTTTAAATGACCAGCTCTCAGATGCATATTTTTACCGTATTGAGGCCATTCCTAATATTTGTCAGACATTGCCCCATTTTTTTCTATTGGTACTACGTCGACAGGATATTATGCAACACAAAAGAGGCAATTGGTGGTTCATGCAACCGATTATCAACTTATTGCGGGTCGAATATACAAATTGGGATTGGATAATATCTTGTGGACCTATGTGTTAGACCATGAAAGACGTGATATTCTATGGGATTGTCACAATGGATTTACGGGAGGACGCGTTGGCAGAAAGGCAACGACTTGAAAAATCCTGCAGGAAGGACTATGGTGGCCGAAAGTTTTTAAAGATGCCAAGGAATTTTCTTAGGCCTATGATTTCTGTCAATGAGTGGGAAAACCATCCCACCACGATGACTTTCATCTGCACCCTTTTCACGCACTATAAGCTTTTGAGACCGCGCAACTATTACAGTGATCCATGACAATGTCATCCTATAATAGCTACAGCTCGACTGGATCCTCCAATTCCGAGCTGCTCTAACACAACGTAAACAAAGACATGAAAGAAACTGGCATTCATAAGGCAAGAAGTCTCAAAATTCCATACATAACCAGAATAACAATGATTCATTAAAAATTTACAACCGAGAGCTCTGTTCAACCATCGATAGATTACAAAATTACAAGGACTGAGCCTATATACTCAGGAATATTCTCCCCATAGAGGCGTGCCCAGACACCCAAGGCTTGGTGTTTTTTTAGTCAAATTCGGACAGTATTTCTCTGTCTGTCTCCACCTTCATTGCGCATGGACCCTGTAGGGGGAGGGTAGTTGAGCTATTAATTGTCGAGCTAGCGTGTGCAGACTTTTTTGTCTCTTCGAAGACTTCGGCATGGCTTCTTTGAGGAACTGGGTACACAGGACCTTCTTGAGCGGACCGCTTGCCGGAATTTCCATACCTTGCGCTTAATGCATGAGGAGAGGTTTCACCTACCCCTTCTCGCCTTAATTTACTTTAGGCGAAGGTCTGGAGCGATATCGTATCAGATGGTACCTGGAGATCGAACGATCTATTCGACAATTAGACTCGGCGCCTTTGGCCCCCTTCTCGCATAGCTCCTTTATTTCCCAAATGACCGCGGGCCGTGACCCTGTGTCTATCCCCAAAATGCTTTCGGCGTTCGCGCATAAAGAGGAACTGATCCATGCTTCTTAGAATCGCGATGAGCGAAATGCCGAAATAGCTTGAGTTAGCGCCACACGTTTCCGCAGATCCGACGGCTTAGAACTTACCCGATACCTTGGTGGGCCTGGATCCGGGACTCTCCCGGCATTTCGTGCATCGGAACATAACAGCGTTGCCTTTAGCGTTTTGGAGTTGCGACGGGCGAAACGCCGAGGCGACCCAATTGAGCGCCACGTGTCTTTCAAATCTGACGGTCCTAAATTCACCCGACGCTGTTGTGGGCCCAACTTTAACCTCTCGCAACTCGCGGATTCGCGAGTTGAAGTATCAAACTTTGGCATTCTTCCCCCGGGAAGTCCCGAGGCGCGATGGTCAGCAAAGGTTGACCTCCCCCGGGCACCTTTCGTAACTCGGCGTTCCGCGCAACCAAAGGGATATGGTCCGCCCTTCAGACTTACGGACCCCGAGCTCGCGAAAAAACTGTCGCGCTTGTACTGATCGCGATCAACGGCCCTCGTAACTTAGTGAGTGCCTTCTGAAGGATTCCGACCGTTGTCTTCCTTCAAACTTTAAGCTCTATTCTTGACGCGGCTCAGTTACTCTGCAACTACCCATCACTCGTTGTTCGGCTCTGTCGCTGAATTCTTCCTGCTGAAGCATGAAATGCCCGCTCGCTTGATTTTAAGTCCAAAAGGACTTCCTTTATGCGCTGTTCTTGGACGCTCCTCGAGCAATCTGCAAACCTGCGTATCCCGACACCGAAGACAAGAAATGTTGCTAACATTAGGCTCCATGGGGGATAGAGTCATCCTTGTGATGCTCTAAGGACTCATTTGCATTTCCAGTGCCTTGCTGTTGGACTATGGAGTCATTTACTAAGCCAAAACAATAAGAACAATAAACACAACGAACGAAAAAGATCAATATTTACAAAACACAGGAGCCATGGAAGGCTCAGGCAAAACATATCTTGAGAAAATGCCCATTTACTGGGCTGCTGAAAACTTCTTCGCCTTCCAAATCTTGTAACCTGTAAGTGTTATTTGAGAAAACTTCAGAGATTCTGAAAGGCCCAATCCAGAGGGCTTCAAACTTGCCGTGCTTGCCCTTGTCTTGTTTAGGAGCGTCCCATTTCAGGACCAGGTCTCCTATCTGGAACTCCTCCTTGGATTTCTTATCAAAATCCTACTTGATCTTCTGCTGATGATCGTAAGCCCTATTCATGACCTGCTCCCTGATCTGCTGTATTTCCACCATCTAGTGAATCCTCCTGACCATATTGTCAGGCTCTCCTTCGAGGTCTTGGAGGAACTTCACCACGGATAAAGCGAGCTGAGTAGGGAAAACAACTTCCGTCCCGTAAACAAGCTGGAAAGGTGAGATGCCCAGGGACTTCTTTGTTGTTACCCGATCATCCCAAAGAGCAAATTTGAGCTTCGAGTCCCAGGCCCTTTTATTGTCCTCCAGTAGCTTCTTGATGAGCTTGATTAGGCTTTTATTGGAGGACTCTGCCAGTCTGTTTCCTTGAGGATAATAGGGAGTAGAGTGAATCAGTGAAATCTCAAACTGCTCGCAGAACTTGACCAGAGGCTCAGACCGAAAGGGGGAGGCATTGTCAGTGACAATTCTGCTGGGACAACCAAATCTGGCTATAATATCTTCTAGGAAGCCGATAATCACTTTGTGAGAAGTGCTTCTGGTAGGGACAACTTCTATCCATTTGGTGAAATAGTCGGTCGCGGTCAGAATCCATCTGTGCTGGCCACTTGAGGGGGGATGAATTTCTCCAATGAAGTCCAATCCCCACTGTTGAAAGGGCGCTGAAACTACTATAGGCTTTAACGACAGAGATCTGAGTTGTTGCTTCCCTGAAAACTTCTGGCATTTGACGCAAGCTCTGATCTCTCTGCAGACGTCAGGAAATAAGGTGGGTCAGTAATACCCAGCCCGAAGGATCTTGTGGGCTGTGGTCTTCCAAAAATAATGACCTCCACAGAGACCGTTGTGGAAATCGAATATCACCTTCTGGGCTTGTTGTGGGTCCAGACACCTTAGTAATACCCCAGAGGGTCTTTCCAATACAAAGCTTGGTCGATGAGGCAATATCTGATCGCTTTGAGCTTTAAAGCTCTGGCCTTACTTTTTCCCAATCCATCAGGGGGATTTAATTCTTGTAGAAAATACAAGATATCCTTGTACCAGGGGCATGATGCTAGTGATAGGGTGCCTTGGAAATGCTTGTTGGACGGCTCAACTCGCTCATTGATGAAGTTAATTCCCAAAGCCTTGCAATCGGATTCGACCAGAAACTTGGCCAAACATTGCCCCTTTATCAACTTGGTGGGCTTAATCTCCAAATCAAACTCTAGGATCTTGGCGATCCATTTACCTCTCCTCCCATCTATGTCAAGTTGTATAAGAATGTCCTTCACGGAGGTTGAAGGGACATATGCAGTGATCTTTGAGTGCAATACATAGATCCTAAAATCTTTGAGAGCTTTCACTAATGCATAGGCCTGCTTTTCCATGATTTCGTACCGGAGCTCGACATCTCTTAATGCCCTGCTGTAGAAGGCAATAGGTTGTTCTTTCCCTCGGTCATTTTTCTGCAACAACACTGCTGCTACTTTATCACAGGAAGCAAAAGAAAATATCAGAAAATCTTTCGAATAATCGGGGCTGATTAGCACAGGTGCCTCGGTTAACGCCTTCTTTATTTGGACAAAAGATTCCCTGGGTTCAGTGGTCCATTTTACTTCATTTCCCTTCCTGAGCATGGTTGTGATGTGTTTCACCAGCTCGGCAAAGTTTGAGACAAATCTCCTCAGAAAATTTATCTTCCCCAAGAAGGCCTGCACTTCTTTCTTAGATCTGGGAAGTGATAGGGTCTGAAGTGCTTCCACCCTGCTAGGATCAATCCTTACTCCTTCAGCAGACACTATATGGCCCAATAGCTTCCCTTGCTTCATAGCAAACAAAGATTTCTTGGGGTTCAGGGATAGGCCATACCTCCGACACTTCAGGAAAACCCTCTTCAAGTGGCAGCAGTGCTCCTTGTCCGTTCTGGAGAAGACGGTGATGTCATCCAGATATATTACCACAAACTAGTCCTTTTCCTCAATGAAGGCTATGTCCATGGCTCGCTGAAATGTTTCCCCTGCATTCATGAGTCCGAAAGGCATTTTTGCATACATGAATGTGCCCCAAGGAGTGGTGAAGGTCGTTTTTTCTCTATCATCAGGCATAACTGATATCTGATTGTAGCCAGAGAAACCGTCAATCATGGATATCCTAGATGCACCAGTGACCTTCTGCAATATATGTTCCATGTTGGGCAGGGGATAATTGTCTTTCCTGGAGCTTCTGTTTAGGTTCCTGAAATCAACACAGAGTCTGATTTCCCCGCTTTTCTTTCTTACCAGAACCAGATTGGCCACCCAATCAGAATATCTCAAGGGGACAATGATTTGGGCATCCAGCAATTTCTTCACCTCTTTCTGCATGACAGGTAGCAACATGGGGTTTATCTGTCTCAGCTTCTGTTTGAATGGCTTGGCCTCTTCTTTCAGTGGGATCTTGTGCTCAATGACTGATGTGTCATATGTCTTGAGGTCTTCGTAGGTCCATGCAAACACATCAGCAAACTCTCTCAGCAACTCCGTATATTAGGCCCTTTGCTCCTTGGTTAAACTCCTTGACAGCTTGACAAACCTAGGCTCCTCTTATGTGCTGATGTTGCACTCAGCTATGTCAGCATCATCACCTGAAACTCTCCCCTTTATTGCCACATCATTCCCATCAAACAATCTTTCTAATGGGACCAGTCCCCTGGGAATGTGATTGCTAGGCAAATGAATAATGTCATGTTTTGCTATGTTACTCAGCAACTCACCCCCATCCAAACTTTCCTCAAAGATGGAATCTTGATCGATATGCAGCTCTGAAAACTCCTCGTTAGTCTCCAAGAATTTCTTGATCTCAAGATCGTCCTCAAACACCTTCCAATGCTTAACATTGTCAGGTATGGAGGGCCTGTATTTTACTTCTACATCATACCTCTGTTTGGGCGGCAAGGGTACTTTGAAAAGGCTCGCAGCTGTAGCCAAGGAATCTTCCACTGTGTTCTCTTCTCTCGGGATGAAAAAAATGTTAAATGTTGAGAAGAAACTGTCAATAAGATCCCATACCTCATTCCTGTAACTCCTAAGTCGAGGATGCTTGGCCTGATAAGCGCTTCTGATTTGCTGGACTACCAACTCGGCATCTCCTAACACTGCTAACTCCTGTATTCCCATTTCCCTCGCAGCTCTTAACCCTAGGATAAGAGCTTCATACTCTGCCACATTGTTGGTAGCTTCAAATTCTAGTTTGTATGACAGAGATATGGTTTCCTGAGCTGGTGACACAAAAGCCACTCCAGCTCCAGCGCCTTCCCTGGAGGAGGCTCCATCAAAGAACATTTTCCATACGGGAGTGATGGAGGGAGGAAATTTATGGGAAATCGTGGGTCGCTTTCTGAGTTTGAGAGGAGGCTCGGGGGCATGGGTGAGTTGTAGCAAACTAGAGCCTAAATCAGTGTCTGAGGCAAAGATGGGATGATTGGTAGGATTGGCTTCATCACTGATTATATAGGCTAGTTGGGCTTCTCTGTATAGTCTTCTGTGCTCTCCCCCAAACACTGGGATAGTAGCATATGTGAGGTCCATTTTCAAGGTTCCCCCCAGTCTTTTTATCCAAGATCTTGACAACAGCATACCGAATTTGGGGGGGACATCAACCACTAGAATATCCATGACCACACTTTTCATAGGCAACTGAAACAAGGTTACAACTAGGTCTTTAATAACCCCGAGACATTGAACTCTCCTGGAGTCAAAATAATAGAGATCATGATAGGCTCGGGTGACTTCCAGTCCTAACTCTTCCATGACAGTTTTGGGCATGAGGTTGTGGGAAGCTCCTGATTCCATCAAGAAGTTGTGTAGCACTTTATCATGTATGTTCAGGGATGTGTAGAAGGGAGGGGATGAATCATCTCTATCTTCTACCATGGGTCCTAGGACAACTACTGTCTTTTCGTCTTGGAGGTTTATGGAGTCTGTGGGAAGGCATGAGGCTTCAGACTGTAAAAGCTCAGAGAAGCATTTTTTAAATTCTCCATATTTAATTAGCTCGGTGAGGGGCACAGGGATTCTAATATTTTGAATCTCATGTCTGAAATCAAAAAGAGCTGCAGGCTTTTCGATTTCTCTTACTCCGGGAGCATGGTTCTGAATCATAGGAGAGGGGGGTTGGGTCTTCTTACCTCTGTGGTCGTCTGCTGCTTGATTAGCGGGTTTCTCTGTTCCAGTGGACTGCTCAGGAATATCAAGTGATGTTGTCCTTTTATCGGACCACAGGTTGTACCTTCCTCGGCCGCCGCTAGCTTTATCTCCTTTGTTCAATTCATTCAGTTGACTATCCATGAGAGACTCCTCGTAGGCTACTTGAGTGAGATGAGGAAAAGGAGGAGTGTCCTCTACGCAGTGGATTTCAAGATCAAGCTCACCTGTTCCTTCTTGTTCCTCCTCGGCCACAAAATTGTTTTGGAAAGGGGTCTGAATTTTCTGGTCTTCTCTGTCTCTTCCCCTCTCTCTTTGCATACTTGCGGGAGTAAAATTGTTTGGCCTCCTGAAACCTCCTTTATTTTCGGCAATCTGAGGGCCTTTATATGCTTGCCTCCCTTCCACTCTCATCCTCTCCATCTCTGCAGACAGAGACTTCACCATCTTAGTCAGTTCGTCCACTTGAGGGTGAGGCACCGATGGGTTAGAAGTCGAGGCTTTCGACCTTCCCTTTCTCCTATCTGCGTTGGCCTTGTTCCTTAGTCTGTCAGCTGCTAACACATTAGATTCCACCTCTATGGCCGCATCTTGCATTTGAGCTAAAGTGGTGGCTCTTCTTTCTCTCAACAAAAGGCAGAAATCGGGGTCGAACGCGCTAGCATAAGAAATCTTGGTTGAGGCTTCTGAAGGCTTTATCTTGGCAGGGATTTTGTTATACATATTATTGAATATTTTGGAGAAGTCAGAGACAGATTCTCCATCTGTCTTCTTCAGGAACCCAAACTCTGTCATGTAATACATGAAATCTTTCCTATCGCCCCATTGCCTCAGAAAAGCATTATCTAGAGCTTCAATCCCAGCAATAGATCTGGGAGCCAATCTTCTAAACCATTTCCTCACCTCGCTATCCAAGCTCTGGACAAAAACTCTCATCCAGACATATTCATTTTCAATGTTCAGGTTGTCTTCATAACTGTAGAAAGCAGCTAGGTGTTCTTTGGCAGTTATGTCCCCTTCCCCAATAAACTTGGGCATATACTTCAAGTAATCTCCAGCAGGGAGAGGATTCATAGGATGAGGTAGGACTAAGGGGGCGTATCTGGCCGTGACTATGGCGTCCATTCTATTCAGAGGGGGATTAGCACCAGCCATAGGGATATTAGATGGAGGAGAACTCGAAGGAGAAGGAGTTCGCGAAGGGGCTACTGGGAATGAGTTCTGAAGTGGAGTGGGAACCAAGAGGGGGTTTAAGGAAGAGTCTAACAAGCTCAAGATGGAAGGCGCTCTTCTTTGCACAGGAGTAGTAAAGATAGGAGCGGGAAGATCTTGAGTGGTCCCGTCCCAACGCCAAGGTATAGTCTCAGGGGAGAGGGGAGTGACAAGGTCTCGTCCCTCTGGTACCAGACCAGGAGGGGAAAATTCCACAGGAACACTCCCGAAATTAATGAAACGGGAAACTACAGAAACAGGCCGACCGGGAATCTGAAGAGGAGAAAACAGAGTTCTTACGAAAGGAGAGGGCATATTACCTGATTCGGTGATGGAAAATTCTTCTTCGGGGGCCTTTCCTTTCCTGAGCACCGCTTCTGGGTCAGATTCAGGTGTAGTTAGAGGCAGCTGTGGATGAGACCGCGTATGTCTGCCTCTGAAAGCCACAATTAATAGAGCAGGTTCTCCCCAACGAAGTCGTCACAGTGGAGTCGCCAGGTGCACAATAACAATCTCAATAGTTCTGATATCTGATGCACCTTCAGAATCAGCTGATCGTTGTCGTTCTACCCAGGGAAAATCTTCAACTTCGTCCCTGGCAACGACGCCAAAAATGTTAGCGTCGGAAGTCACTCCTGGATTGCTTGCAGAAGCAGAGCCCGAAACCCATCAGTTTAATGTCACGGTTTGTTTAATAGATGATCAAATGGAGAGAAACTCGAGGAAACATCACTCTAACTCGGGGACTGGATCTGGTACGTAAAGAACGAAGGAGGTCTGGAATCCTAACTTCAACCAGCAGGTTGATTAGAATATGAATAGGTGGAAGACTTAGTGAGAAAGGTGAACAAACAACTCTGGGAAACAGGCTTACTGCGGTTTGTAGGGGAAAAACTCTAAACATAGGATCCTCCTGATTCAGGGCTTCAAGAAACTGAAAAGAAGACTTGACTGGATCCTCCAATTCCAAGTCACTCAGCGCTGGGAAAATCAAAAGAACTGATTAGAGACCGCGCAACTATTACAGTGATCCATGACAACGTCATCCTATAATAGCTACAGCTTGACTGGATCCTCCAATTCCGATCTGCTCTAACACAGCGTAAACAAAGACATGAAAGAAACTGGCATTCATAAGGCAAGAAGTCTCAAAAGTCCATACATAACCAGAATAACAATGCTTCATTAAAACTTTACAGCCGGGAGCTCTGCTCAACCATCGATAGATTACAAAATTACAAGGACTGAGCCTATATACTCAGGAAGATTTTCCCCACAGAGGCGTGCCCAGACACCCAAGACTTGGTGTCTTTTCAGTCAAATTCGGACAATCTTTCTCTGTCTGTCTCCACCTTAATTGTGCATGGCCCCTGCAGGGGGAGGGTAGCTGAGCTATTAATTGTCGAGCTAGCGTGTGAAGACTTTTCTGTCTCTTCGAAGACTTCAGCATGGCTTCTTTGAGGAACTGGGTACACAGGACCTTCTTGAGCGGACCGCTTGCCAGACTTTCCATACCTTGCGCTTAATGGATGAGGACAGGTTTCACCTACCCCTTCTCGCCTTAATTTACTTCAAGCGAAGGTCGGGAGCGAGATAGTATCAGATGGTACCTGGAGATCAAACGATCTGTTCGGCAACTGGACTCGGCGCCTTTGGCCCCCTTCTCGCATAGCTCCTTTCTTTCGCAAATGACCGCGGGTCGTGACCCTGTGTCTATCCCCAAAATGCTTTCGGCGTTCGCGCATAAAGAGGAACTGATCCATGCTTCTTAGAATCGTGATGAGCGAAACGCCGAAATAGCTTGAGTTAGCGCCACGCGTTTCCACAGATCCGACGGCTTAGAACTTACCTGATACCTTGGTGGGCCCGGATCCGGGACTCTCCTGACATTTCGTGCATCGGAACATAACAACATTGCCTTTAGCGTTTTGGAGTTGTGACGAGCGAAACACCGAGGCGACCCAATTGAGCGCCACACGTCTTTCAAATCTGACGGTCCTAAATTCACCCGACGCAGCTGTGGGCCCAACTTTAACCTCTTGTAACTCATGGCTTTGCGAGTTGAAGTATCGAACTTTGGCATTCTTCCCCCACGAAGTCCCGAGGCACGATGGTCAGCAAAGGTTGACCTCCCCCGGGCACCTTTCGTAACTCGGTGTTTTGCACAACCAAAGGGATATGGTCTGCCCTTCAGACTTACGAACCCTGAGCTCACGAAAAAACTGTTGCGCTTGTACTAATCGCGATCAACAACCCTCGTAACTTCGTGAGTGCCTCTCTAAGGATTTCGACCATTGTCTTCCTTCAAACTTTAAGCTCTATTCTTGATGCGGCTCGGTTACTCTGCAACTACCCATCACTCGTTGTTCGGCTCTGTTGCTGAATTCTTCCTGCTGAAGCATGAAATGCCCGCTCACTTGATTTTAAGTCCAAAAGGACTTCCTTTATGCGTTGTTCTTGGGTGCTCCTCGAGCAATCTGCAAACCTGCGTATCCCGACGCCGAAGACAAGAAATGTTGCTAACAGAGGGATATATGGTATACTAGACCATGGTGTATATTACTCAATATCTTCCAGGGTTAGTTGTTATAAGGAAAATATCTCTATGTCTAGGGTAAACCACAATAGACGAAAATGACTGTATAAATTGAATCTCTTCTCAAGTGTGATATATAAACAAATATGCTAGCAATACAAGATAACAAGCCTACCTCATCCAGACGTTCGATGAAGTCCATCGTTGAGCACTTGACCCAAAGCAATATACCTGCAACTAGTCCTCAACAACCAAACAAAGCAAGCATATGGTGATATTATATAATGTTAGCACATTCAATGGCATAATCCATTAATAAACATGACAAATACACCCATGGAATAGTAATTCAAATATTTGCAAGATATCAATTGGACGGGAAAAGAGTATTTCTATTAATATATGATCAACATAAGTGAAAATGTTACATACTTTCGTGTCAGCATGGTTCAGAACTGAGAAATTAAGTTCCTTCCAGTTGGGCCTCCACCACTTGAATCCTCCACCAAAGGCAAGCTCATAAGAGAGAAGCAATGAGGTTCTCAATCAATAAGGTAGGAGCTTGGGGGTTGAACACTGTGCTCACACTTAAAGGACAAAGGGATGCAGACTCAATATGAAATAAATAATTCCTCCAGAGTAACTTTTCTCTCAAGGTTGAATGCTTTCTCCTCTTTCCATAGCTCGGAATTGGCCCATTTATAGCCTTCAAAATGGAACTAAAGGGTTGAGTTAGAATGTTTCCAGTATATGGAAGGCCAAGGGTCATAGATCTCCTGTCGTGACATGGAAACCCGACATTAATTTTCATTTTCTGGCACAGATCCCGATCTACATGGGATGTAGTGGAGCAACCTACATATACGCATACTATATAGTAGGAAAGATGTGTACATGTGGAAAAATATTTATTTTTAGCTCTAGATTTTATAAACAGGGGTGATAAGTTTGCATGGGGAAATGAAAAAATGTCTTTTGGGAAAGATTGCATAGGGTGAGGCAAATCTTTCTATAACAGATGCCCCCTAGTGTGTGAGGTCAGAGGAGTATCTGCAATGGCCGAAATACATTATAAACAACCCAGAAGTGGAGTGATGGGGAACCAGCTGGAAGAACTAGTCACTCATTACATTCTGCACTAACTTTGCATACATGGCTGCTAATAGAATTACACTCCAGATCCATGTGAAAATATACCAAACAAGTGTCTGTGGCCATGAATAGGCAAATGCAAATGCGGTTACATGCCAATAGTTGTCATAGTCACGAACAAGGCCCAGTAGAACCAGTGTCAAAACCAATCTGAAGATATCTGTATACAATGGAGTGCAATATGATCTCCCATGATCACTGAAGTCATATAGGTATTGGTCCAATGAGAAGGAAGCAATAGCTCAGAAAAGTTGCGTCCACATAGTAATGTCTTCAAGTTTTCTACACAATCCGCCAAGGGTGCAAGTCTATGTCATGTGAATAAAGGAGTTGAGGTTGAACACAATGAGACATCATTTGATTACCGGTCATTGAGGTATATCGTTAACAAATGTGAGACAACCTACCAATAATGAAAGTAGGTAACAAGGCACCGAGTAAATTCTTACAAGTGTGAATAAAGGAGTCAGTGTCGAACACCTGAAGAATCCACCGATCAAGAGACATCGATGTATTCCCAACTGTCGATGGCGAGAGATCCTGCCACTAATGACTGCAAGTCTCAAGGTACTCATAAGACTCTAGGTCTTGTTTCCAGAATAAATGAGCTTAAGTTGATGAAAGGATACCTGTTGAAAGGAGAGAATTAAGGCATCTCTCATCAGTCAGCACGAGGTACAAAGCAAGAGCTTCATGATTTGGTGAAAATCGGGTGAAGAACATGTTCACGAGCCAACGACCCTGTGTGTATTTCATGTGTGCCAAGTGCAAGAGGTACACGAAAAAGATCGTCTGAATAGAAGCCAATGATGAAACCTAATGACAAAGGCAAGGAAACCACCAATAAGGCTAATGGCATCCAAGACACTACACGAACACCAATGTGTGAATATATGTCTTGCTGTCGAACAAAAGGGAAACCACCTAGTCAACGACCAATTATGAAATGTCGATAGTTGGGTTCAAGTTTACCTACCAATGATGAAAGTAGGGACAGGGTGCATGATAGGACTAAAGTATCATGTGATTCTGAGAAAAAATGAGGGTATGGCCTACATGCAAGGTCAAGAGTTCTAAGAAGTGGCCGACACAGGTTGATAGACTTCCTTTGAACAAGAGCATGAGAGATACAGAGGACTCCGGTAGCATAGACCCAATGATGAAACCATGAGATGCAGGAGGCATCAATGAAACTCTCTATAGGGACTGGAAGAGTAACCAGTCGATAGAGAAGACTCTGTAATGATCTTAGCTTCCTAAGGCCATGCTAATCCCAAAATTATGATGACAAATGTACTCAATAACTTTGTGCTCTGTTCAAAGGCGACACGACTGCTGCCAATACAAGATGAGACTCTCTTCCGGCCCATTTTTTTTTTTGTTTTTTCATAACAATTGAATGCTATGATACAGAGGAGGAAACAAGTGTCGCAAGTAAGCAAAACTAGTTCCAATAGTGGAACATACCTATGCTCAATGCAAGGAGATGCATGCGAGAGATGGACACTCGAGGGAATGTTCCCTCCTAGGTATAGGGTGTCAAATTGCAAAGGATATAAACAAGGCTCTTCTTGGTTGAGGATGCAAATACTTCTAAGGAAAACAGTTTATAATGAAAAGCGAGAACCGGCTATAGGCTCAATACTGCAAGCAAGGGAATGAGATGTAATCACAAATTAACACCAAAAAATGTCCTTTTTTATGACTTTTAGCCTACTTGGTGTGAAAAAGGGATAAACTTGTGCCAAATAGACATCTTTTCAAATCCAATTTACGAGTGTGAAAGAGACAGGTTCACTCGAAAATATTTTCACTTTTTGATAACGAGTCAGAAAAGAGCTTAACTAATACTCACGACCTTTCAAGTCGAATTTAACGAGTGTGAAAGGGACAAATCACTCAAAAATATTTTCCCTTTTTGAAGGCAAGTTGGAAAAGAGCTTAAATCAAACTCGGGGATGTTGTTCTAAGAAACATATAATGGGGGAGGCCAAGGCTCTCGTGCAAGAATTCTGTGAAAGGTCAGCAACTTACGAAGAGCTGACACAAGCTTAGGAAAACCCAAAGCTTTCCAAGTTGAGGAGGATAAAATACTTGCAGAGGTTACTTTACCTATAATATATCGAAGAATTCCCCTTATCTAGAAGGGCGTAGAAGAAGGAAGGTGAGGCTCTACAAGGTCATTCCAATCAAAGGAAGACACACTAGGACTTGGAAGGAGCATACTCAAAGAGAGTGGAATGCTCCCTAGTGAAGAAGGTAAAAAACTAGAAATGCTAAGGACATGGTCGAAGGATGCATCACCCTCCAAAAGAAGAGTGGGATTGACAAAAGATTGCATCGACAATGCCACTTTCTTATGCTTTTCACTCTCAAAACAAGAGTGGGATCGATCGAATATTGCATCGACATGACCACTTCTCCAACCATTGGTTGAATAGGATGCGAGACAACAAGGTCAAGAGATGCATCACCCCCAAAAATAGGAGTGGTGTCAATCGAATATTGCAACGACACAACTGTTGGTTGAACAGTATGTGAGACAACAAGGTCAAGGGATGAATCATCCTTTAAAGGAAGAGGGGTGTCAGCCGAATATTTCTTCTGCATGACTGTTGTATCAACCAGAGAAGGTTGGGAAGCCAAAGACGACTCAGAACCCGAAGGGCCCCAAGGAAAGGACCATGCTTCTTGTACCACAACAGTATCAGGGAAAAAATGATTAAGGTGATCTCCTTTGCAAAGCCTACAAAGGAACTTGGGATTATGTCTTACATGTCTAGGCTTCTCAATCGTATGAATTCCCCCAGCATGACTTGCAGTAGCTGGTGACATGCTTGCAGCATGAATTGCAGAGGCTAGCATCAAATCCCCAACATGACTGGTAGAGGTTGGTGATGAATCCCCAACATGACTAGGAGAGGTTGGTGATGTATGTGTAGTGTGACTAGCGATGACTAGACTTGTGCCCCCATCATGACTTGCAACGGTTGGTTGCTGGTCTTCAACATGACTAGCAGAGGTTGTCGAACCATATCCAACATGACTAATAGAGGTTGGTGATATAATGCCAGTATGTGGTTGACCCTCACAAGACACAGTCGAGGAAGGTACGATCCAAGGATCGCTAAAATAGGAAGTGTGGAAAGGAATGGACCTCCCTGTCGAAATGGGCCTACTGGACATGGCGTAAACATGGTGAGTCGGTGCTGTGAATTCAAAAGTACCCATAAGGGAATAATACATTCAGACATTGATATTCTCAGTTGTCGGCTGAGAATTGTCGATCACAGGGATCGACAGTCCAACATATGCATTAGGACTAACGTACACAAAGGATAACTAGTCGATCGTCATGATCTTCCCTTCATGAGGAAAACAAAAAGTACGGAAGATAGACGATACGACAATGACCATAGCATAGGTCCAATTGCATCCTAGTAACAAGTTATAATCGAGAGGTGCATCAACTACCTCGAGCTCCACGTCTACCATCTTCCCACCTAACTAGACCGGAAAGGCAGGAATAATACTACGAGGGTGGAAGAAATGACCATCAAAAGCAATCAACATGTTCGATGATTTAGAAAGAGTCAGAGAACTGAGAGCTTTCCAACAAATCAGGGACATCACACATGTAGCAGCGCCTTCATCAACAACCGCACGTTTGATGGTATAATTTGAGTACTCCATGTAGATTTGGAAAGCCACATGGTAAGGCAAGAGAGGCTTCACATCTGTGACGTCAAAATTGATAACCTTTGAGCCGCTAGGTTTTATATATCCTAACACAGATAGTAAGGCATTCCTCTGTGAAGGACATGTCTGGAGTACCTCCAAATCCGACATCGCACAAGGGGTTTGACCCAGATCCTCAACAATAGAGTAGTTTTGGGTGGCTCTAGTAGTTGGATTGTGGGTAGAGCGCTTAAGTACTCCTTTCGAAATACGAGGCAGTGGATCTGGTTTTTCAATTTGTAAATTCGTCTCCAGAGGAGGAGGAGGATACTCTAGACCAAGAATAGCTTGTGAAGAGCTAAAATCTTGAGATCGAGTGGCTACATTAAATTTTGCATCGACCATATTGATACATAAATGGTCGCCATCTTGCAATGGCGGGTTTTGACTCCCACCAGCCACATTTTCGGCGTTTGAGGAGCTCAAGGCCATGTGATGATTATGTGGGAATGGATTCTTCATCACGATGGGCGGTAGAGATAATATTCTTGCAGCTTCCACAAGTTTGGGGCATAAATGGGTAAGGTGATCATCTATGCAAATATTATTGGGAAACTTCACCTTACATCTTTCTCGTTTGCCCTCTCCAGCATTATTATTCGTCTTCTCATTGTTACCATTGTCCTTGGGTTTATTATTATTTTTCCCACCCTTACGATTATTTCTTCCTTTCTTCTTATTCCCTCATGGTTGCTAGTTACCATTTGGGTTGGCTGACGACTGCATAGAATGTACATCCGCCAACTGAGTGGGATTGGAAGACACAAACGAAGTTGTCCCTCCTGCAGACTACTTTAGAGACAACTCTTTCATATGGCTTGTCACCGAATCTGCGTGCTTTACATTGGTCGTACCTACAATTCCATCAACATGGGGTCTGGGCTTTTGTCTCGGGTCGTAATTTGACCACGAGGCATATGGAAGAATGTGGTATAACATCCCAGATTGAATGTATATGAGATCTAACTATTGGGCTTTAAAAATCGCTTCTTTCTCAGTGGTAACCAGGGATGATTTTAAGGATGGAAATTTATTTTAAAATGTAGAAACCTTGGCGAATATTACTATTCCTTCATATGTCAACTATAAATGTTTGGCGATATTTTTATTAAAATATTAAAATTTCTAAGTATTTTATATAGTTTTTAAAAAAAATTGGCGATTTTTAAGGTAAAATCATTTTATCCTATAGAATTTGGGCGAATCATTTTTAAAATAGCGAATCTCGTTTTTGGAAAAACCATGGAAAATTAGCCCATGAGCGAAATTTAGCCCCTAAAATCATCCCTAGTGGTAACCTCGACAATAGCAACATCCTTTGAGATAGGAGGGTGAAAAGACTTAAGAAACCATTCTAAAAGGAAAGCAGGGGGTATGGGGGTCTAAATCAACCTCTTCTATCTATGCCACTCTTGGATATAATCCGATATATGAGTGGCGGTGTCCTAGCATAAAGTCGAAAGAAGTTCTAGGCTATCATCGTAACGAATCGACAATTGGAAGTGGTTATGGAAGACCAACACCAGCTGACTAAAGGTCCCATATGCCCCCCTAGGTAGCTCGATATACCATTTCACAGCAACCCCAATGAGAGTTGCGTTGAAATAATCTTAATCGAATAGACTCGTCATTAAGGGAATTCGAGGAGCACCATAGGTGAAAGGTAGTAACGTGATCACCAGGATCCTCTCCATTCTTACCTTCAAATTTTGGGATGTCCGAAGGAAGCTTGGTGGGGACGAGGGGCCATGTAGGATCATGAATCACAGGGTCGTTAATCAACTAAGACAAGTCTGGCAGATTAAGCGTGGCTAGAAAAGGGAGACGGGGTTGCGACATCTGGCCCCAAGCTCCCAGGAAAGATTGTGCTTAAGGAACTACAACCCATCCAGGGTTCTGGTAAGCACCAGGCCATGTCCGAGATTGTAAGGACCTCCTCCGGGATGATTCATAAAAGTTTGGTTGGGCATCATTCCAATAGGAATGTTCTGTTGGGGGTTATAACAATTTCCCCCAGCTGGATTGGATCTGGGTTGGGGGTTGCCCAAAGCGTGAAACGGATCTCCTCTAGGTATGAATCTGGAGGATAGAGGTGGATTCGTCATGCCAAACATATTGGTTGGAATCGACACCGAGGAGGTAGGGGTGTAGGACGGAACTTGAGAAGAATCTTGTACGCCAGGTTGGTTGTTCCACCTAGAAGCAAGAGGATTAGACCCAGGGTTAAAAGCAAGAATGCCTCCCATATTAGGAGTCATTTGAGGGATTTGAGAACCAACAAATTAAAATGGAGTATAAGGAGGTGGAGTGCCCCTAAGCCCAATGCTAGCATTAGGGCCAACAACTGGGATGGCGTTCAAAAACTGTGAAGTAAAGTTTGGCATACCATAGGAAAAAGGACTAGAAGCCATAGGGATGGACTGAACATTGTAGCCTGGTGAGTGACCAAGAGACCCAAAAGGGTTCGAGGAAAGAGATTGAGCGTTCACTATAGGCTGAGGCATAGTAATGATAGGTGCCTCTGATACTACAACCATTGTGGTTGCAGGATTCGAAAGGGTGCCATTAAATACAATGGGTGTAGGATTTGAAGGGCCCCCAGTGTCCTGAAGACTAGGTTCAATACTCATCCTTGTAGAATCACAAGTTTGAACGATGGATGCATGTGTACCACTCCTAATAACTCTATGCCTTTTAGAAGGCAAAGACTCGAAATCCGGTGGTAATTGTAACAAGCGACGGGACCGACGGGGACGTTGGTCTGACTCCACAATGACTTAAGAATCTAAAGACGAAAAATCAATCCTAAAGGAAACTAGTAATCAAAGAGAACAACAAAATTCAAATGGCCAATATGCATACAAACGGGGTAAAGTGGCTGAGAGTGGCCTCGCTCCCTAAAGAAGGTATGTCTCACCTAAGAGGGGCTTGAGACTCCCTGTTAAAGATTGGAGGTAACAAAATCAGATATAAGGGCCCTCGTGGGCTTAACAACCAGTTGGTCAGATCCCCCCAGAGAGGTAATCCTCCATAAAGGTTGTGTGATGTCTGACCCTTATCTGACCTAGGGTACCTACATAATAACTTTTACAAGTAACCTATGTGGCACCTAAGTCAAGCAACTAATAAACCACCGTATAACCGATGCACAGGCGAGCAATCATAATTCAGGTCCACCGTATGGGCAAGGTAGAAAATCTTGAAACCTTGAAAGTACCACCTCTCACGGAGGTAAAGGAATTAGCAATATCCCCAAATACGAATAGATCCTCGGAAATATCTTTGACGCTAAGAAGGTATCGGGGGGATATCCCTTCAACCTACTTCGCGTGACCTTGTGATTAACTCTGGTGTGAGCAAAGCCTCCTGATATTACCAATTATACAATGGACTTATCCACTCCCTTTCTCAGACACATATGTTGATTTAATTGCCTTGTAGAAGTTTGCTCATAAAATCCTATTCCAAGGCACTAAATCTTAAGCTAGTTTGTGTACCCTAGAAAATAAAATTGTGACTAATCAATTTTAGATTCTAGCGTTAATTTTAGTGGCCATGATTACTCAAAAAGGTATGGTAGTGAAACTCATGATGTTATGACTCTATAAGGAAAGTAAATATGAAAGTAATGCAAAGTCCTAACTTTAAATTTCAATGAATGATATGCTTCTAAAAACCAATGCAATTTTCAATTTCAACTCTGCAATTCTGAAGTAAACAATGTAATATTTCATTACATGCACTAAGATAATGACAAGGACTCAAAAGATCAAAATGCCAAGCAATGAAAAATGCCTATTTGTTTTGTATTTTCAATATAATAAAAAATGAAAATGCATGGACTGAAAAGCAACTTGATATATAAACCCTACTGTGTATAGAAAGAGATAACTCAAGAAGGATACTAAGAAGCAAAACACCCAACCAATGTACAAGGACAATCAAAATGAAAAGATGATGAGAAATACTTCGCCCAGAAATTCAACCAAAAATAGGTTTCCTGTCATCCCACAAGCACTTAACAGGCACTACAGAGACCCAAGAAGGCTCAACAAACATCAAATCCCACCCAACAACCACCAGAACAAGAAAACAAGCAAGAAAAACTGATGTACATGACGTTTTAGGCAAACAGAGCATATATATGCATCTTGTAGAGGGACAACCTACGTATGTACGCGACTGTCAAGGCAAAAGGCACGTATATGCTTCAAAAAATGAGGCCAGACAAGGGAGAAGGCTGAAAACTCAGACCAGGAGTGAACATAGGTTGTCAAGCAATGATATGACAAGAAACACAATAGGAACGAGAGCAATCTAAGGAGAAAAGTACTCCAAACCCTAAGAAAGAAGATTCAATCCACAATATGGTCACCAATTCTATTACAGGGAAAATCTCTCTATGGCTAGGGTAAGCCACAACAGACAAAAATGACTACAGAAATTGACTCTCTTCTCTAGTATGCTATATAAACAAATATGCTAGCAAGACAAGATAACAGGCCTACCTCATTCAGATGTTCGATGAAGTCCACCATTGAGCACTTGAACCAAAGCAATATACCTGCAACTAGTCCTCAACAACCAAGAAAAGAAATCATATGGTGATATTATATAATGTTAGTACATTCAATAGCATAATCCATTAATAAACATGACAAATATGCCTATGGAATAGTAATTCAAATATTTGCAAGATATCAATTGGAAGGGAAAATAGTATTTCTATTAATATATGATCAACATAAGTGAAAATGTTACAGACTTTCGTGTCGGCATGGTTCGGAACCGAGAAACTAAGTTCCTTCCAGCTAGGCCTCCACCACTTCAATCCTCCACTAAAGGCAAGCTCATAAGAGAGAAACAATGAGGTTCTCAATCAATAAGGGAAGAGCTTGGGGGTTGAACATTGTGTTCATACTTAAAGGACAAAGGGATGCAGACTCAATAAGAAGTAAATAATTCCTCCATAGTAACTTTGCTCTCAAAGTTGAATTATTTCTCCTCTTTCCATAGCTCGGAATTGGCCCATTTATAGCCTTCAAAATGGAACTGAAGGGCTGAGTCAGAATGTTTCTAGTATATGGAAGGCCAAGCATCATAGATCTCCTGTCGTGACATGGAAACCCGACATTAATTTTCATTTTCTGGAAAAAATCTCGATGTACACGGGCTGTAGTGGAGCAGCATGCGTATACACATGTTGTATAGTAGGCAAGATGCGTACATGTGGAAAAATATTTATTTTTAGATCTGGATTTTATAAACATGGGTGATAAGTCTGCATGGGGAAATGGAAAAAGGCCTTCTGGGAAATATTGCATAGGGTGAGACAAATCTTGCTATAACATTAGCATTTATTAAGATTAATTTGAATTGATGCATTGGTGATTTGAACTCCATTAACAAATTTGAAGGGGAGTACCCGATGGGGAAAGGTAGATTGAGGAAGGTTAAAGGTAATTGTTAGATGGTGTAGATTAATTATAATACATTTGAATTTTGGTTTTTATGTATACACTGTACTTAATTATTTCATTTTTAATCTTCAATATGCATCAATTACAAAGGTATACTGTGTTAAGTAATTATACATTTTTGAAATATTGTAATTTTATTCTCATGCAGTTGGTCGAGTGTGGGATGCACTACATTTATACGTTGCAAACAATCTTGATTAGATGAAGGTATGGATTGAACGATGTAAACAATCTGGTAAAGGATTATCATGGGAAGGTGTCGATTCATTGGTTAAAGCGGCACATCACAATGGAGATACCAATCTTACAAAAAGGGAAATCGATTTAGCATATGGTTTAAAAGATAAGAAGGAAAGCATATTAATAATCCATAAAATTTAATTATTTTCAATTATATTGATGTACAAGTTGATTTTTTTTTCTTTCCATACTTTCCAAACTTAAAATATTTACGTAATTATCAATTAATGATGTCATTTTTACGTGTTTGACATATTACAGGTAAAACACCATAAGGCTATGTGGTGCAACAGTCGTAAATTTCACATCAAAAAGTTGGATGAAACGAAGAAAACTTTTGATTTCGGGATAACTGCAGTCTTTGAGGTGATGCATTTTTCCTCTAGAAGTGACAGAGATCCAAAACTGTCAAAAAATCGATAATATGGGTATTTGGAAGATATTATTGAGTGTGACTTTAAATCCTTCAAATTAGTTATATTGATTGTCAAATGGTATAGGCTACGATTGAATCAACATGATCCCAATAGAGCTGTTATTGAACATGCTAATGGATTTACCATGTTCAATGCAAGGTCACTTGAGCCAAGAAAAAATCCCTATGTTCTTCCAAGTCAATGTGAACATTTATTTTAATCAGAGGTTCCAGGTAGAGGGGGTTGGTCATTTTTTATTAGACATGATTCAAGATGAAGGTTGGTAAAGTATAATGTAGAGGAAGATCAAGAGGGTATTGAATAAGAATATGATGTAGAGGATCAACATAAGTTAGATGATCATGTTCTAGAGGAAGACATTGAAGAATTAGTTGAACCAGATGATGTAGGAGACAATGTCTATGAAGATGATATCGATGAATCTGAATTTATCAAAACTGACATTGACGACGACGATGATGATATGGCCAATACTTACAATGTTTAATCTAGATCGAATGATACAGATGTGGATTTGGATGGAGAAGATGAAAAAACAATATATATATATATATTATTGATGGAATTATTGACTTGTATTGGTAAATTGTATAAATTAGTGTTCAAGTTTAATTATGTCATTTTCTAGTATGTTGGTATATATTGTAGGAGACGTTTCTTAATTATGACAAAAAACACATTCATTTATTTTCTAGTACATAGATTTTATCGGGTTTTGGGGAATTGAGAGTGATGTCGGGGGGCATATGAGCTTCCACCTTCACGTGGTTGGCCCCGTTCAGTACAGAGTATTAAACAATTCTTGAAACAAAGAGAATCTCATCAAGTTTAATGCACAAATATGCTTATTTCACCTATTTTGTTATTATATAATATTTAATAACTAAAAAATAAGGCGTGCATGCTCATCTACTTGAAACTGATGCATATAAATGACATGTGAATGGAACCAACATTGAATTTTTTTCAATTTGTGTTTGTATGGAATGAAATTTGACATGGTTAGACTAGACGCATGCATTGACGATATGGGAGGGTTTCTGGACTCAAACATGACTCGCACAAACAATTCGACAATCAAATAACAAGCCTATAGAATAATTAATGTGAAGGACTAGATGAATTAATACATAAATCTGACATCAAATTTCGATATGAATATTTTTGAATCCTCTACAAATATACAAGATCAAATCCTATTTCATCAAATATTTTGTTATTTGATCATAACCCAAAAATAAGGCGTGTCTGCTCATGTACTTGAAACTAGCGCATATAAGTGACATGTGAATGGGGCCAACGTTGAATTTTTTTCAATTTGTGCTTGTATGGACTAAAATTAGACATGGTTAGACTAGACGCATGCAATGATGGTATGTGAGGGTTTCTAGACTCAAACATGACTCGCATAAACAATTTGACAACCAAACAACAAGCCTATAGAATAATTAATGTGAAGGACTAGATGAATTAATACATAAGTTTGACATCAAATTTTTATATGAATGTTCATGAAGTCTCTACAAATATACAGGATCAAATCCTATTTCATCAAATCTTTGTTTATTTGATCATAACCCAAAAATAAGGCACGACTGCCCATGTACTTCAAACCAACACATATAAGTGACATGTGAATGGGGCTAGTGTTGAAATCTTTTCAATTTGTGCTTGTATGGACTGATATTTGACATGGTTAGACTAGACACATCCATTGATGGTATGGGAGGGTTTCTAGACTCAAACATGTCTCGCGCAAACAATTCAACAATCAAACAACAAGCCTATAGAATAATTAGTTTAAGTAATATTTTGATGGAATATGCAATTCCTTAGTGAAGTATTATTTATAAATATTCTCTTTTAGAACTCACCTAGATATTGGAAGCCTATTGGCAAATGATCATCAAACTATTTGTGACATTGTTTCTTGTATATTTCAATAATTTTATACATTATACATATTTTTTACAAATGTTGTAAAATTTCAAGGTGACAAGCATCAATAACATGTTTATGATCAACACTAACTCAATGCACAAATGAAAACTTATCTCTCATCAGTAATGTCCTTCTCAACAAGTATGAGCTATCCAAAGCACGCTTCTTGGTGCATGGCATGTAATCGGGGAAAGGACTATTGATGATCTAAGTAAGTGCATGCTTATAATTAGTGCACATTATATTATAATGCAACCCTTTCATTATTTAATGGCCTCTTAACTCTAGAAGATAATCTCCACCATAATGTTTATCAAATCATCCCTCGATATGTATGTTCCTCCTAACCTACATGTGTTTTATAAATACTTCCTTCTTGGCATAATGATGAGTTTTACTATGCACCCACCAATAATTAATTAATAAATATAACCATGCTAGATTTTTCCTACTCCACACATTCTTAGAGTAGGTTTATGATTGTAATGAATATTTAACGTAACTCAAAACAATTTTTATAAATATGACGTCCAACATGTTACATAAATAGGGTGATCGTAAAGTTATTTTTCACATTGATTATAAAACTCCACACATTCTTAGAGTAGGTTTATGATTGTAATGAATATTTAATGTAACTCAAAACAATTTTTATAAATACGAGGTCCAACATGTTACATAAATAGGGTGATCGTAAAGTTATTTTTCAAATTGATTATATCATCATTACATAATCATGTCATGAATTTGTGTTTTAGTTTTCTAACTATTTGAAATTATGTTATGCTCATTGTTTAGCTACATATTAGTGATACAATAATTTAATAATGTCATTAATACTTGTTTTCATAAATATTGGTTCTATTTCTTTGGTGGCATCCTTATGTCATTGAAATCTATCTCAATTGAGTCTTTTTTCTTTGCCCTCTCTCATCTCTCATCTTTCCCCTTTTTAGTGATGTCTATGTTTCTTTGTTAAATTATTTCAGACATTATGTTTGGGCCTGAATTATGTTTTAGGGAGTTGGGATTTAATACACATACCTTTTTTATTTGATGTCATTTGTGCTATATTAGCACATGACGATACAATTTTTATCTGTTGTCCATCAATGTTATGGTTGATGTATGTTGGGTTTTTTCTAGTTTTGAGGCTACTTTGTCTACCTCACAAGGTAAAATTTAATGGTTTTATTTTTGGGAACTTCATAACCTTTCCAAACCCTAAGTGGATGTAATGCGCACTATGTGCATCTTTAATAAGAGATTGGTCCATAATAACATATAACTTACAATTAATAGGGGTAGCTACAAGGGAGTCATCATTGTGTCTTTAAACACCGAATGAGATGGCCCTTGAACAAAATGTTAATAAATGGCTCTTGGAATTCCTGAGGGGTGGAATAAAAAAACGAGAGATGATGATGGCAAGTGATGATTAAACATTTGGGATTTGTCTATCCACTTATTGTTTTATATATTTTGACGCATGTAAATTTCCAAGATGCACTTGTAGAAGGATCAAATTGAAGAGATCAACACGAGTGGTAGTTTTTACATTGGTTGTGGAGAAGATTGTAGTTGAGTAGAGGAGATATTCACTCTTGTAGCCTCTAGGGCTTTGGCACAAGTACAGAATCTCAAATTGATCACTTTTTAATATGTAATTGTCCTAAGAATTAAAAGAATTAAACAATCCATTTTGAGCTATAATTTTCCCACGCTAGGTTCTCTGAGGTAATATTTATGTGATCGTGTTTTTATTGTATTGAGTATTATCATTTGTAATTTATAATCACTAGCTAACTTCACACTATAACATAAAATGTTTTGAAGAAAAGATCCGAATAGACAAGAAAATAGTCCAATTAAGTAGTACCATGCAAAATAGAGTAAACAAATCAATAAACCTAACCCTTACTTAGCCTAACTAAACCTAAATTAATTGTGTACTATATTGTACCTCATGGGCACCATTGATGATGTGTACCATTTCATGCCAATAGGGTGAGAGAATAACATTGAATGGTATGCCGGTTGCATAGAGAAATATAAACACTTTTTCATCCATGGCATTCCTACAACCTTGCTCAAGTAAATATGATATTATTCTATTCCCTGAATGAATAGGTGAGAATCCACTAGCATGGGGTGATGGTGATCAATCAACCAAAAGTACATATTAAGATACAGGAAGGGGATATGGGTTCACCATATGTTTCCCCATGTGTTGTATATTCTTTGGCTTTTTGGAAGATGTTCCAAGGATTCATTATTCTTAATTTGAGACTCTATTTATATATTTCTATATGGTATGGGACTTACATTGTTATTCATAGTTATGATGAACATTTTTGTAAACACAATTTTTATATTTTTTGTGGTAGATGCTATATTGTGACCCATTATTTATCAATTTTAGTAGCATATGGTGCTCTAGCAATAGATATACAAAATTATGGCCACTTTCTATTATTCAATGGCTACCTATATGTTGATAGATTTACAATGTGGTTGTTTTCAATGATTTCATGGACAACATTGTACTTTATGATGCTTTATGACGATATATGATATTATTAGATGTTATGGTGCTTTAATTTCATCATCTTTATTTTAAATAAACACATGTTTCGATAATGAGAGGTAGTTATAAGAGGAAATGTTATAAATAAGGAAAAGACCAGGGCATATTTATTAGAAGTTATAAGGTGGCTAAAAAATTTAGGAGGTGATGACCCTTTTAAGTTACATGTTCATAACTTGGTTGATATGGTGATCCCATTATGTGTTTTTCTTAAATGCTGTTTAAGCTTGGAGACACTTTTTATTTTGTTTTTAAAGCCTTTACCCCTCATATGTAACCTATATGGACCAAATTACCCAAATAGCATAAGAATAAAAATAAGAACGCCATGCCTTGATAATGATATAGAGTCAATTAATAAAAAGCCACTCTTTGACAATGAAATGATGTTGATTTCAAGGGAATATGATAGCAATTATGAATCCGTAGACCATAATATAGTCCCTAAAGGTGCAATATTTTCCCTACAAAGAGAAAATGAACCCAATTTCAAGGTTAAGATGCAACATGGATGGTTCTTGTGGTCCAAGACATGGTTTGGGCCAAAAACTACTGATTTATCTTATTACCAATGTTTTTTGGGCTAAGAAGCCATATATAAGGTCCTAAACTATAAGACATTCTTTGTAGATATAATGTTTTTCCCAAGGGTGGAATACAATCCAAACTTGAAGGAGTAGGTGTAAAAACGATGGCCCTTATGGCCCAAGCATAATTTGATTGGTAGGATCTTGGTAGCTTTCAAGACTCTTATCTCTGCAAGGATCCTACAATAGTGCTTCAATAAGGCAGGTAATCTTTTTTTCCTTGTTTGGCATGTGATATAATATGTTTGATATCTCCATGGATAATGACCACAACCTTTCTCGCGCATATCTTATTTCCATAAGTACACCAAAAACTCATTTTACAAGTGCCCATTTCAATCGAAAAGAATTAACCCACCATTCCTTTAACCAACTTTAGCTAGCAGGTGATTTTCACCATGCTCACCTGAAGCATGTGGTTCCTTGCAAAGACCACTTAATCATTATGAGATACACACATTACAACTTATGGATCCCAATTGTGCCATATTTTTTTATCAATATGTCCTTCGTAGTTTTCAAGGACTTTGTTCTCGAAAGGATCCTAAATTTGAACTTCAAAGGGGAAAAACATGATTCATGGGGCTTAGAGGCCGTGCATGTGGCTTTGAATGATGTTACATGGTTTGCAAATGAAATGTATGCCTTGTAGGAGGATTTGAAATCAAATTTCAAGGATTTTTCACAATAGAAATGGTTCTTATAGTTCAAGCCATGGTTTGGGGTTGAAAACATAGGATTTAGTCCCCAGTCCATGATTTTGGGGCTCATAAGACATATATGAATCCCTAGACCAAAATATAGGCCCTAGAGGTCCAATATTTTCTCTACATAGGGAAAATGAGCCCAATTTCAAGGTTAGTATGCAACATGGATGGTTCTTGTGGTCCAAGAAATGGGTTGGGACAAAAAATAGTGATTTTCTTATTATCAATGTTTTTTGGGCTAAGAAGCCATATACAAGGACCTAAACTATAAGATGTGCTTTGTAGAAAGGATGTTTTTTTCCCAAGGGTGGAATACAATCCAAATTTGATCGTTGGTGTGCCTTCTTCCAATTCAACACTACATAGGTTTGATAGAAAACATCATTTGGGAGTGAATCATTGTCTGCATGTAATGCCATAAGGGGTACAAGGGACGTCGATTCAAGAGTTTGGGTTTTCTTAGGAATCAAATGAGGTTAAATTAAAGAAGGCACAAAGGATTGATGAGTAATGAAGGAAGGAGGAAACAATAAATCTAATATTTGAAGTGATTTAGAGATCAAGTCATTGGGATCTAAGTCCAATTATGAATATAGAATGGAATTTTGCTTTTTGTTCATTTGTTTTCGATCATAGGTTTTCCCCATCTAACGGTTTTCCCCATCTATGAAGGTATACATACCCTACCCCCTTTGTATTTGAACCTATGACTTCCAAGTAGTATACACATATTCTTGACCTAATCCATCTGGCCAATGCTTTTACTAGGGTTTGGTAAGAAACATTGAGGAGAGTGATTGGATGCCAACTGCCTAACAAATATGTTTTAACACTTTTAGTGATAAGATTGATAAGAATTACATTGATAGATTCCATCAAGCAATCATTGTTGATCGATCCCTCACACGTCTTAAAATATGTGGGACTAACCACATCCCACATCCCATGTCCTATTATAAAATTCCATTTAAAGACAATTAGGGCCTATATATTTTTCTTTCTTGATCTCTTTCATAATTGCTTCCATTATCATCCAACTCTATTTCCCTTGAAATGTAAATTTTCTCATAAGGTTCTATTATGTAGGGGACAAATTGGTTAACATGATTTTTAGAAGCATCACATAGAGGATCTGAGCCTATTGAAGTGATGATTCTCTAGAAATGCTCTTGATTTTTTTTCTTATTTCTATCTCATCCTCTATAACTGTGCCAATGGGATCTCACAAAACTAAAAAACGCATTGATTGTTATTTTATATTTAGGCACTGGAGATATAATTATGTAATTAACATAATAACATTGTTATATAATTGTATAGTTGTATAATTAACATTAATGACATTGTTGTATAATGTTGTATTATATAATATAAATTATAAATTATATATAATATATAATATATTATATATATTATATATAACATATAATATATAATATATAATACATATATCCAAAAGTTAAAAAAAAACTCTCCTTTGTTAACTCTCGCGCCGACCTCACCTCATGATTGACATCTACATTGATACCCTACCTCACCGATTGACCTCCGCGTTGATACCCTACCTCACCTCACCAAATTCTAGTTAGAGGAGAGTCAGATATGTGACATTGGAGACAGAGGAGAGCCGGAGCTACGACATTAGAGACGAAGGATCCCTAGTTCAAGTGACATAGGAGCCCTAGCTCAAGTAATGCCACCAAAATTGTCGATAAGTACATGAATGCTCGTGCCCTAACTCTGTACATGAATGCTTGGTTTGTTCAACATATCCTCCCTGCTCAACATGAATTCTCTAGCCCTAAATTTGTACATCATATCCTCCCTTTGTGAATATCCAAGCAATGTGTTTTCAACAAGTGGATATTGGAGATATGGAATAATCTCTATACTATGAATGAGTTGAACTTATTTTTCCAACATAAGAGATTCATAGAGTTTCAAGTTACTCACATGATCACAATATGAATACCAAGTTGGGAAGACAAATATCAGTAATAAGAACTATCATTAACTTTCTAGATAATAGTATATGGATTGTCCTAGAGATCCTCCAACTTATGATGACATTGTCCTTTAAACAATTGCTAATATAATTGCAAAGAAACATAGTCCCTAACCTGGAAGTGCATGGAAACTCAATGTTGATCTTGAAAATCCTTATATTGTGCTTCAAATGATTGGAGTGTTGTGGTTAACTACTCATGAATTTGGTCCAACTTATGTGCAAAAGAGGAGGTGCTACATTGCTCCTTTAGCTGGTGGGAAGAGGAGGGAGGCTGAAGAGTGATAGGTAATTCATATGGGGCAAGATTTTGATACCCATAACATGCCTCAAATGGTGGAAAAAATAGAATTATTGATAGAGTGATTTTAGATGTGTTGTAGAAAATACAAGTATGTATCCATTGTTTATTGTGAGTATAATGCATGTAGAGGGGTATGAACAAGGAGACAATTTGCTACCTCAATTTGGCCATCAGTTTGAGGGGTGAAAAGTAATAGAGAAATCAAGTTGTAGGCCTAATAATTGCCACAATATTTTATTGAATGTCCTTAGAAAATTTGAATTGCAATAAGAAATGATATTAAGAGGTAAGCAAAATTGATACCAAACATGCCTAAAAATTAAATCTACAATTTGAGCGGTTGAAGTAGTCTTTGTGAAAGGAATAAAAAGGGCCATATTCAAAAAATGATTGAATACAACATAGTTGCAATCATGCTTGTGAGAGGTCATATGAAACCCACTCAGAAAATTTATATACAATGATTCCAAATGATGGGAGGGAATGGGTAAAGGATTGTAGAGCCCTTGTTCCTCGTGGCCATGCTTGCTAGTGTTTCAAAGGGGACAAGCATAAATGAATAATTTGACTTGATGCTACATAGTTGGGTAGAATAAGTGACACTACAAGTGTTGGAGACTCTTCATCGTGCCAAAGTGTATCCCATAAGAAGAGGCATGATCTTATTGAAGGAGGACTAATCAATCAAGTGTGTTGGGCACACAACATTAGTTGAAGCAAGGGCATTTGGTTGATCTTTGTAGATATTGAATGGCCGACAAAATGGGGCCAAAAAAATTATTAAAAGCATAGAGAAGTTTCCATGCGTCATAGACTTCACAATGAACTGCCAAATTATTAAGCATTGAAATAGGGAGGAAATTATGCATATTAACCACTTTGTTGGAACTACCCTTTTTATAGAAAACGACCAAGTGAAGCTATTGGATTTAGGAGGCCCATTTTCTATGACCACCTTCACATGTATCTTATATTGGGAATTGAGAAATATGAAAGGATGATTATCAATGTGCAAAATAGTTTCCTTACACAAAAGATAGTGATGTCACTACTTCAAGGCCTACACCAACACATATAATTCCTTATCACGGTGCTATAATTCATTTTGGAATATGAAAATGTATTAGAATGATATGAAATGGAGTGACCTCGATGTTTAAGTACAACACCAATCACATAATGATAAGTGTCTATCTCAAATTTGAAGGGTTTAATTAAATAAGGTAAATGCAAAGTTGGAGTTGTAGCATAAGTTGGTGTGTAGCCTTTGAAATCTCTCATCAACAACTATGTTCCATGTGAAAACCTATTGATTGGATAATTGATGCAAGGGGTGTGAAATGTGCGATAATTTGGTGATGAAACATTGATAAAAATAAAGACCACCTAGAAAACTCTTTAAATTGTTTACCATGGCAGGGGTGGACCATGTGGAAAGCACTTGCACTTTGGATAGATTAGCATGGATACCTTCTCGATCAATGAGAAACCAAAGGTATCTAAGGGAGGTCTACTCAAAAGAATATATCTTTATTTTGACCTATAACTTATGCTTATGCTATAATTATAGCATTGGATGAACAAGATGCAAGTACTCAACCCATGTGCAGCTAAAAATAAGAATATCATCTAGATATATGACTATCTAACATCCCATGTTTGGATAAAATATATCATTAAGAACTATTTGATGTACTAGGGGTGTTGGTGAGCCAAAAGGAATCACCAACATCTCAAACCAACCCATATTTTCATTTTATATGAGATGATATGATGATCATATCTCCATAAGTCATGTTTCTCAAAACCATAGGATCCTTGAATCCTTTGACAAGGTCCGCTACCTTCAAATTATTAAGTACATAAAATCAAAATTTGAATATAAATGAGAAATAAATATTTTGATGCTTGGGATGATAGTGCAATTCATCTACATTGAACATTTTTCTAGCATATTCTAAGGTAAATATTATTATGGTTAGAAAGAGAGGTAATATGAAAGGTTTGACTTCCACTCCATAAAGACTAATCATTTTTTAATCTTTGGACATAAACCAATCACCCACTTCCAAATTTCTCGTCCATTTGTAAGATCTTAATTTATCCCACAAGCATTAAAGGATTGTGTTCACCTCTCATTAAGTAGAAATATAATATTTGAATCCTACATTTTGACCATGCAAGCTTACTAATGGAGTCCAATTTTTCATAGGATTTCTCTCACCCATCTCATTTACCTTCTTCGATCTACGTATTCAAAATTCTACGCTTGTTGAAATAGGACTAGATACACCACATAGGCTTGTTATCTAAACATTTTTTATTGAACAAATATAAAGAACTTCTCATGGATGGAACCAGCAATGAATTCACCATATTTGAATAGGACATAAGGATCTTCAGGCTTTATATGGATTATATCCAATCATTTCATCATACAAGCATCAACATTATATAAATAGTCTAAAGAGTCTTTCAAATCTACAACAAGCATATATTGTTCCTTATAGAATATTTGCCCCTTAAATGATTCTTGGTCATCCAGATGGATTAATCTCCCATCTTTTGGATGCCATGTAAAACCCTTTTCATAGTGTGTTTTTCCATTGAAATTATACTTGAATGTCCACATGTTATCATCTCCTATATTTTATAACTCTCCCAAGGCTTCTTAAGTAGAAGAAAATTCCTCCCAAAAATCTCAAGGAGGTGACTATATCCCAAGTTAAAGTCATTTTGAAGCTTTAATGAAACCTCTCAACAAGAAAGAAATTCCTCCAAAAATGTTTAAGGAGGTGACACCTAGTAAAATCATTTTGGTGGTTAAAATATACTTGAGGCATGAATGGAAATTCTTCTTGAAATGATAGAGGGTGTGACTCCTATCGATCACATGACATCTTTCATGATAAGAGGATAACTTGGAATGAAGCTTGCAATTCTATCTAAATTTGATATGCAAGTGACACAATTCCATTAATTCTCATGTTTTAGAACTTGTAGAGGGAGAAAGACTCAAAGTATTTTGGCTCTAGAAATGAATAAAGCTTCAGTCTTAAAAAAAAATTAGGGAGGCTTAAGAGTTTCTCTAAGAATACTTAACATTTCAAATTTTGGGACCACTTGACAATGTCACTAAACGTGACAATAGATTGTATTCTATGACAAAAAATCTTGTTTAGGAATTCTTCGAAACAATTTTTCAGAAATATTAATGTTCCCATAGTTGGAATACATATCTACAAGGCCAATGCCCACAATATCTACATGAAACTCTTATTATTATGAATCATATTTCTTAATCAAGAGATTGTTGTAGCTTTCTATGAATGTTTGTTGTTGGCCCTAGACCAAGTGTTGGGGAAACCTTGATCAGTTTTGGAAGTTTTGGCCCACTTTTGGACTTCAACACGTTGGTTAAAGTAGGAAAGCCCAGGCGGAGCTGAGATTGTGGATATCACCTATTTTGACGGATTATGTGGACCCAATAAGGGGTCCTCTAGGGTTTTGTAATGGGTTTATGGGATGTCGGCCCATGGGGTTTCCCCATGTTTAGGCCTTATTGTAAGGGTTTGTAAGATATAAATAAACATGAATGTAGTGTAGAAGGGTAGTTCTGTGTGAAACAGTAGTGCACTTTGTGCGAAGGAATGTATGTGGTCGAGGCTTTGTGCTCCACCGTAATTTTGTTGCAGGTGCTAAGTGTTTTGATAAGATATTGTGGCTATGTGCATTTGACCTATTTTTGGAGGGTAAAGAAGGAGGATCTAGTGCTTAGTGCACAGATATCCTATCTTGTGTGAAGTTCGACTCTGTGGCTTAGTGCACAAGAGTGGCTGGATGTAAGATCTTGGTGAATAATAAAGAGGCAAAGCGGTTTATGGTCGTAGCCCCACCCTGGGGTGAACCACGTATATATGGTGTCTTATGGTTTGCTTTGTGCAATGTCATTTCTATTGTGAATCTGCTTAATGCCTTTGATGTGTAATGAATATATATTTTGTTACTTAAGTATTTTACTTAGGTTAAAGGGTAAATGAATGTTAGACTTAACTCATAGTGCTAAGTGCTAAGTGCTCAGGATGCATAATCACTTGTTGTTATTGTGCTTATGTGTCTTTGATTATGCTTTGCGATGTTAATGAGGTTAATAAACTAATGCATGTTCACTTCCTAAGCGTTAATAGAATATTCTGTGGAGTGCTCTTATCACATAATCTTGTCCCAGCTTGGTTACAGACACTTGCATCCTGTAACCCCCCCTGCTTCTACCTCGAGTGAGACTTCACCTTCTTCGTAGGTGTTGCCGAAAGGGCCGGTAGTCAGGGTTTTGTTGGTGCACTGTTAAGCATTGAACCCTGGGTCTTCCCCTATGACAACAAATGGTTCCATTGCCGAGACCTGAAACTATGATTGTTGGGAACTGAAGTAAAGAAAAAGAAAAGATTTATGTGTAGGTCTGTTGCTGAAGTGCGCAATAATCTACTTGACTTGCGAAGCTTTGTGCCAAGAAAGTAAGTTGTTATGAAGAAAATAGGTAATATCCTAAAAGAGGTAAGATTTGTGCTTTGGTAAGAGAAAGATAAGTGAAAATTTTTGTTTTGAAAGCATGAACTTAAGTATGTTTAACAGATTTTGTCCTAGTTTGAAGGCTAGGGAGCAGTTAAAAGAAAGAGTTGATTTGAATGAATTTAATGGAAATGAAAAAAGATATGTTATTCCTATGCATAGAAAGAGTTTTTGGACTGATAAGAGGATGTAGGAACCTAGAATTTGTTTTTGCAGATTGCAAGTCCAACACTATGATTCTAGGGGAAGTGCGCAGTACATAAAATATTGAGGAACATTTAAGACAAAAAGAGGATTGAATTTGTGTTATAATTGCAGAAGGTCGGGACATATTGCTAAGGAATGCCCTAGGGTAGGCCCTATTTGTCTTTATTGTAAGGTTGTTGGTCATGAGGTTGAGGATTGTCCAAGAATCATTGCTAAAGTTGAAGGGAGGGACATAAGACAAGAAAATTATGAAAAGAGTCAAGGGACTAAGGGTATGTTAGAAAGT
>ML789778.1:106579-117559 GCA_009831015.1 Picea engelmannii | reverse complement strand
TGAACCCTAAGAATCTATCCTCTATTTGAGTTTGAATGGTATCTTTAATTTTTTTATCAATCATTGCCTCTAGCTCTATTTGGAGTTTTAAGTCTCTTTCTTCACTCCTTTTTTCTAATGTTTCTAACTCTATTTGGATTTTGACATCTCTCTTCTCTTCTTTTTTTATACTGATTCCATATAATCATAAAGGTCCATAACTTCTTTTAATTGACAATAATTTCGCGTTCAAATATGCACGAGATTTAGTGTTTCTTTTAATCCCGAAACCTCGTATGACAAGACAACCATACACTTGGCATCTATCAAATAGCCCTATAATCAAAATAAAATTTAATTATTCTTTTAAGAAAAGGTTGAAAACATAAAGCTCAATTAATAAATATATAAATGTTTTAAAGTCCTTTGTTTCCATAACATGTTTTTAATATAACGTATTAATGATTTCCCTCTATATGCATACACTTCATAAAATATTTACGAATTAATAGTGTGTCTATATATATATATATATATCATAACATAACACATAAAATGTATATATATATATTTATATTTAAAGTCCTTTGTTTCCATAACATGTTTTTAATATAACGTATTAATGATTTCTCTATATGTATAGACTTCATAAAATATTTATGAATTAATAGTGTGTCTATATATATATCATAACATAACACATTATATATATATATATATATATATCATAACATAACACATTATATATATATATATATATATATGATATAATATATTTTATTATGATATCTATAATTATTGATTCATAAGTAATGAATATAGAGAGAAAGAGAGTGAGTAATGAAATATATGTAATGGTAATCTCAATTATGAGATTGCTTAAATAGAAAAAATCAATGGTCATAAAGCTTTTTATAATTTTGGATAAGTTCAAGCCTAAGTATGTAAATTTGATAATTTGAGAATTTTTTTTTAAATATTTAGATTTAACTAGGTTTTAGGTTTTGGCTAGGTAAGGTTGGATAGGTTTTAACTATAAGAAAAAGAAGAAAAAGGTTTAACACCAAAACAAATAACCTTGAGTAATATAATTTAAGCGACTCTTGTAATGATAAAGGTTTAAAGTCACTTCAAATAAGTAATTTTAAGTTACAACAATTAGACTTAGACCTAACTTAGGTGACCAGGATAGGGGGTTGTAGGCTCGATTAATCTTGCTATTTGATCCCTTAAGGTAGAAACTTCCAATTGTTACACAAGATTGGAATCTTGTGGAGGGATTTGTACAACTACAAATTCTATGATAAGAGTGCCAACCCATTTTGTACTATATGGAAGGACTTGAAGAGATTCCATGCACGTCAGATCCTAAAAGATCTTCAATGATTGTCACCATTTTTGTAACAACCTGATTTATCATGATCAAGCTTGTGGGTGAGCTCGCAAGGTTGTTATGATTTCCATGCTCCATGAGAAGATATGGGAGATGCATGAAGATATGTAAGATTTGGGTTTTTGTTCACTAAGAGTGCAAGATACCAGATATAATAAATATGCAGAACATAAATAAAATGCTAGAAATGATAGAATAACAGTAATATATCCAGCCTAATCTCCACAATAACACATAAATGATATAAGAACAACAACAGAAATAGCACTTTGATTCAGAAAGTAATGTTCACAGACCTCTTCGAGGGGGCAACCTCCAGTCGAGTAGTGCTCTATTACATTAATCTCCAAGCTAGGGTTTTCATACCCTCAACCCTTATTTATACTAAATATGTCTATCAAGAGAAGCATCTAGAGGAAGATCCTTCTAGAAGCGGAAGCTTTTATTAAGTCTTCTTACATCCGCCTTATTCTATTTTATTGAAAGGCCTTATTTATATTGACCTGTATTACATCCGAATATATTAATCTACCTATGTGCGGGTTAGGACCCTAACATGTCCGCCCCCTTAAAAACAGCCTTGTCCTCAAGGCTTGAGGTGTGGAAACTGTTGCAGAATGGTAGCTGGTTCCCAAGTGGCATCTGTTGGAGTCGTATCTTTCCACTGGACTAGAACTTCCTTGATGGTTCTCTGACGCAGGCGACGCTCATGCTGGTCCAAAACTGCTTCTGGATGTAGCCAAATGGATCCTTCTTCAGCTAACTCGGGAAGGTTGGTTTGAATTTGGCACCTAGTTCCAATCACCTTCTTTAAGCATGAAGCATGAAAAACTGGATGTAGCTTCGACTGACTGGGCAGAGCTAACTGATATGCGACTTGTCCCACTCGCTTGAGAACTGTATAAGGACCATAAAATTTGGCCGCTAGCTTCTGACAATGCTCGGCCTTGAGGGAAGTTTGCTTGTATGGTTGTAGTCGCAGAAACACCTGATCCCCTTCTGCAAATTGACATTTAGAGTGACCTTGATTTGCTTGTTGCTTCATGCGATTATGTGCCATGACCAAGTTCTTTAAGGGTACGAAGAATATCCTCTCGAACTGTAAGTGTTTGGTCAACTGCCTGGACCTTCGAGGTACCTGGTAAGTATGAGAGAACTGAAGGTGGCTTCTGTCCATATACCACTTCAAAAGGAGTCATGCGAGTAGTTGTATGGTAGGAAGTGATGTACCACCATTCAGCTAGGGGTAGCCATTGAGCCCACTGATGTTGTTTTTCAGAGAAAAAACACCTCAGATATGTTTCTAAACACTTGTTGACAACCTCTGTTTGACCATCAGTCTGGGGATGATAAGCTGTGCTAAGATGAAATTGGGTGCCCTGTAGCTTAAACAGTTCTTGCCAAAAATTGCTTGTGAAAGTTGGGTCACGATCAGAAACAATAGAGTGCGGCATGCCATGAAGCTTCAAGACCTGGTCCATGAAAAGTTGAGCCACCGTGGATGCAGTAAATGGGTGTTGAAGAGCGCAGAAATGAGAATACTTGGAAATGTGATCCACAATCACCATTATGACTGATTTATTCCCTGATTTGGGTAATGTGGTAATAAAGTCCATAGAGATATCCTTCCAAATAGCAGGTGGAATTGGAAGTGGTTGTAGTGTGCCTGGAGATTTGACTGTTTCTCCCTTATTGCATTAACACACCTCACATTCAACAATAAAATTACGAATGTCCTGTTTCATACCATTCTAGAAAAAAGAACGTTTGACCCTGTCATATGTTTTGGTGAACCCTGAGTGCCCAACTGTGGGTGTAGCATGAAGCTCAGAAAGTACCGTGGATTTAAGCTTTGATTGTTTACTTAAATGCAAATGACCTTTGTATCGAAACTCATCTTGGAGCCAAGAGTACCCTGGGGGAGTCAGAGCCTTGGTCTGCAATTGCTGGATCAGATGCGAACTTTTGGGATCTTGAAGCCATTCCTAGCGCACAGCTTGGAGCCAATCGGGTACAATGAAGGAAAGAGAAAAAAGGGATCCTTCTTCTTCATATTTTCAGGACAGTGCATCCACCACTACATTGTCTTTGCCCTTCTTGTAAATGATCTCATAATCATAACCAAAGAGCTTAGTCACCCATTTTTGTTTCTCCTGGGAGGAAATGTGTTGTTCTAGAAAGTACTTGAGCCTTTGATGGTCGGTCTTAATTTGGAAGCATTGCCCCAAGAGACAAGGGCTCCATAGATCAACGGCATGCAGAATAACTAACATTTCCTTTTCATAAATGGGTTTTCTCAGATTCCTTTCAGACAGTTGCTTGCTGGTGAAGGCCAAAGGTTGACCCTCTTGCATAAAGACAACACTGATTCCTTTCCCTGAGCCATCACATTCCAACACAACGGTCTTTGTGAAATCAGGAAGGGCCAGAACCAGAGTGGTGTACATGGTCGGCTTCAAGGTTTGAAAAGCTTGAGCAACGGCTGGAGTCCAAGTGAAAGAGTTCTTTTTTAGGAGAGCGGTAAGAGGTGCTGCAATCTTTTCGTAGTTCTTAATAAACTTGCGATAATACCCTGCTAAGCCTAGAAATCCGCGCAACCTTTTGAGAGTCTTTAGGTGCGGCCAGTCTTGCATAGCTTCAATCTTTTTCGGATCCACCCTGACGCCATCCTTGCCAACCAGATGACCCAAGTATTATACTTCTGAGGCACCAAAAACACATTTAAACTGTTTCAGGAAAAGTTGGTGCTGGGAGGGAAGATGGAGAACTTGATCCACATGAGTAAGATGGTCTGTCCAGGTTTTGCTATAGATGAGGATATCATCAAAGAAAACTAAGACAAAATGATGGAGAAAGGGACAGAAGCCATGATTCATGAGGCTTTGGAAGGTGGAGGGGGCATTACACAAGCCAAAGGGAATGACCAAAAACTCATAGTGGCCCTCATGGGTGCAAAAGGTCGTCTTGGGAATGTCTGCCTCTTTCATACGTATCTGGTGATAGACCAAGCGAAGATCAAGTTTAGTAAAGAATTGGGCGTCGCTCAATTCATCCAGGAGGTCATCAATGACAGGAATGGGAAATTTGTCTTTAATGGTCAGTTTGTTGAGGGCACGGAAGTCAAGACACATTCTCCAAGAACCTTCTTTCTTTAGGACCATGATTACAGGAGAAGAGTAAGGGCTCGTACTAGGGCGGATAACGCCTGCATTAAGGAGTTCCTGGAGCATTTTCTCAATTTCATTTTTTTGTGAAAAGGGGTGGCGATATGGACGTATATTGGGAGGAAGGATTCCGGGTACAAGGGGAATGGAATGATCATGAACACTACGGGAAGGAGGGAGTTCGTGGAGAGTGGAAAATACCATTTGATGTTTAGAAAGGAGAGCTTGGAGGTCATGCGGCACCGGGGGTGTCTTTGTTGCTTGTATGGCATGGAGTTGGGCAATGACACCAGAATGACCTTTTTTGAGTAGCTTTTCCATGCGATGGGAACTAATGACCTCAGGTGAACCAACAATGATGCCTTGGAATTTATATTGGTGGCCTTCCTGGTCGAATTGCATGGTTAATGCCTTAAAATCCATGAAAATGAGACCCAAAGTTCTTAGCCAGTTTGCACCCAACATAATGTCACAACCACCCATGTCGATAGCAAACATATGGGATTTTAGGTGGTAGTCACCGATTTGGAGACACACATTTTCACAGCGCCCTCCACATTTCATGGAACCACTATTGGCAATCATGATTTGGAAATTGTTGACAGCATGGATGTAGCAATGAGTTTTTTGGGCAATGCGGCGATGAATAAAATTATGGGTGCTTCCATTATCAACTAGAATGATGACCTTCTGATGCTTGATATAACCGATTAACTTGAGGGTTTGGGGAGCAGAAAAACCAGTGAGAGCATTGAGGGAAATGACAGGTTCTACTTCGGGAGGGTCTGAGGGAGGGGTTATGTCAGCGATTTCAGGTGACTCGGACACAAGGGGAGTTTCAACATCCTCTTCCGAAATATCCTCAGAGATGGCCATAAAAAGATTTTGTTCCTTACACTTGTGGACCGGGAAATATTTGTCATCACAATTATAACAAAGGCCTTTGAGTTGGTGTTCAGCCATTTCAACCCTGGTCAATTTTTGGATCTTTAATGGAGCGGAGGGAGTAGTGGGAGTGACAGGTTTAGGGCGAGGGATAAAGGAGGGTTTTTGGTTTTGAGATGATACAACCTGTTGTGCTTCTTTATCTCTTTTAGTAACCTCCACCTAAGTCGAGGGTCTATCCATGAGGACATGGGCCCGAATCTCCTCCTTGAGGCCAATGATAAAACACTCTCGAAAGAAAGCATCAGTCATGCCCTTTGTTTGAAAAGCCAGGCACTCAAAGGCAGCTATGAAGTCTTCTACTGTTCCGAATTGTTTCAACTTTGTCAAACGACCCAAATGGTTGGTGTCTGTGTCAAAGCGTTCATAAAGCCCAGTCACAAATTGGGTCCAAGCAATATACCCTTGACGGAAAGTTTTTCTCCATTTCCACCATTGCCAACGTTCTTGATCTAGATGGAGAACACCATACCGGAGTTTGGCCAAGTCATCTGTGATGCCGTATAAAGAGAAATAATGTTCCATTTAGGTTACCCAACCAGTGGGGTCTGAACCATCAAATTTAGTCACATCCACCCACAGAAGGCGTATGTCACGTTGAAAGTGATGATTCTGAAAGGTATGGGAATGGGAGGAATGTCCGCCTTCGGTCTTTGGAGTGCTTCAGAGAAATGATCATCTGTAGGGATCTTCAGTTTGGTGCAGAGGGATGCAAAGACAGATTCAAGCTGGGTGGTTAGTTCTTGTTTGACTTCCTCCATTGAGGACTGCATGGTTGTATTGATGGATGAATCGATGGAAGCAACAATAACACTGAGTTGTTTCACTTCTTTTTGGGTCTCGAGGAAACCAGATTGCAAGGTGTTGAAGTGAGTTTCCAGATCTTGGCTATGGGTATGGGCCATGAGGATGGGTGAACTGAAAAGGGGCGGGCGGGGTCAATTTTTTTTTCTGAAAAATGATATGGATGAATGTGATAAGGGCGGAGAGATGAATCCAATGGAGTAGGTCTCAAATAATGGTGAAAAAATTTCTAGACTTTTTTATTATTATTATTGTTATTATTACACCTAAGGAGTTATACTCTGGTCTGAAGAATACTGCAGTGATGAAATCCCCAAATGCTTAACCAGAAAGAAATGTGTATTTACTTGGCAACCCGAACACAGTTGCGTGGCAATAGATCTGGTCTATTTTAATTTGTTTATGTTTCTGTCCCCCAAGGGTTAGGTTTTCAGGGGTTCTACAGACAAGGGTTTTCCCTGTGCTATAACTCTCTGATATACGTGCAGGGTCCAATAGTAGTACTCGATCCAATATCTCAGGAAACTAACTAAGGAGGATAGACCATACCCATAGCCGTACTACCCGACTACCCAGGTACTAGAGAGTATCTTCTCGAGTGTTGTTCTCGGTGACACTATAGCAGTCCGGCGGCCGATAGGTTTATCTAAAGAGGGCTTCAGGAAATCTAGGCCAATCCGTACATAGGTGTTGTCTGATGCGCTACCACTTGAAGGGGTACCAACAGGGGTTACAAGGGTGGCCAATAGATGTGTGCTTAAGAGCCACTTGTATTTCCTGCGTGTATGAATCCCTCAACTGCGGGTTTATGCGCGTAACGACAGATCTCTGTGGCTTAAAGATGCCGTAATACGTCTCTACCCTGAAAAAAAATTCCCACAATTTCTGCTAAGGAAAGTGCTCTGATACCACTTGCAAGATACCAGATATAATAAATATGCAGAACATAAACAAAATGCTAGAAATGGTAGAATAATGGTAAAATATCTAGCATAATCTCCACAATAACACAGAAATGATATAAGAACAACAACATAAATAGCACTTTGATTTAGAAACCAATATTCATAGGCCTCTTCGAGGGGGCAACCTCCAGTCGAGCAGTGCTCTGTTACATTAATCTCCAAGCTAGGGTTTTTATACCCTCGACCCTTATTTATACTAAATATGTCTATCAAGAGAAGCATCTAGAGGAAGATCCTTGTAGAAGCGGAAGCTTCTATTAGGTCTTTTTACATCTGCCTTATTCTATTTTATTGAAAGGCCTTATTAATATTGACCTTTATTACATCCGAATATATTGATCTACCTATGTGCGGGTTAGGACCCTAACAAAGAGAGAGTTATTCTTAGGAGTACTAGTATGCAAGCTGTAGTTGAGTTAGAGCTCCAGTCTGAATTTGTATCAGTTCCTATGTCTGAATTTGTATCAGTTCCTATGTTCAGAGATATTTTGTATATGAATAGGAGGAAGAAAGGACTTAGCATGTCCATTGACCAAGACTTGTAAGATTAACCAATAAAGAGTATAATGATGAATACTATTTCCATTTAAAATAAATGGAGTCATTGTTTGATGTTTGGGTTTTTGTTGTAGAAGATATGGTAGTCAAGCAATTGAATGTTTTGCATGCAGTAACATATGTAATAGGTAGGTCATCTATCCATTCACTTTGAAATATTCACAAAGAGGAAGCGATAATCCAATGGAAAGTGCTAATACAATGAAGTTTTCTTTAGGTTAAGAGCCAAAACAGTTGCATGAAATTAGTAAAGGATAGTGGTGTTATATCCTCTATCATTCATTCAAATATGGATAGACCAATTCATTATTTCTGAAGGTATATCTCCAATGTTTGGACAATTTTCAATGCAAACTAGGTCTACTACTCCAAATATGTGAATGTATCCCCCCCCAAACATAGGGAAATTTGAAACTACTTCAATGTATTCCTTGTACAAGTTGAGTTGCAAGCCACCTCAAGGGTTCTCTCCATTGGTTAATGCTTTCATGCCAAAGTTCTCATTGACTACCTTGGGGTTACTAGTGGGTATAACAAGGATTTAGTATTGGGGTGGCTTACACTCCACTGAGGACTAGGATTCCAAATGTTGTTGCTTCAATGCTACATGCTATGTGGTAGAGATGAAAGAGTTGAGCATGTCTTCTAGAAATCCATGTTTGCTAAGACTTTTTGGGCATGGCTTCAAAATGAACTTAGTTATTTTTTTAGTGCCTCCCTTAATGGAAGATTCCTCTCTTTGGAAATAGTTGAATGATTCGATACAACTACAAATTCTTATGGTGCATAGTTTGGTTGTTTGTTATTGGCTTTCTATGGACATCTAGGTGTCACGATACTTTTGTTTGAAACCCTCTCCTCTCAACTTCGGGGGTTTGAGGCTCCTAAAAGAAGAATTAGCTTTCCTTGTAAAGGACAAGTTAAGTTCTACAAGGACATTGGCTTCCTACCTAATGGGGGGCAAGCTCATATGTTCACATTTTTCTCCTTTTTAGGACATGGATTTCTTAATAAGTGTTTGTTGCACAATATAACTCTCTATTTCATGAGGTAATATATGTTGCATTTCTCAAAAACAATCCTTTGTCCTATTGTAACTAATAATTATATCATATTGTACAACGTTGTTGATAATAAGATTTAAATGAGCATTGCATTAGAGACACTATTGTCATTGTATTTGCAATTAATGAATATTTGAAGAGTGAATTTTCATTTATATTACAAGGTTCTATATGATTTTATTTACTTCAACATTATTTGCTTTAATTTGCACTTATATTACAAGGTTCTATATGATTTTATTTGCTTCAACATTATTTGCTTCAAATAGAATGTTGTTAATAGTAGTCAACAAATAAATAAAAAATACAATTATATGGAAAAATAAATATCATCTTAAGCATATTCTCGAGCAAAGTAAAATTGTGGAGATGTAACACATGCAAAAATTAGAAGGTTGTTCCAAAAATTAAAGATACCTCCATGGGGAGCTATTGCAAAAGGCTTAGAATTGATGCTTTACAAGTCTTGCACAAAAATTGCCTTTGGGGTTGTGGTCTAAGCGCAAGTGATCTCTGCAAGAATGGCCCCAATTGAAGAATAATGGTGACTCGTAGGGTGCAACTGCAATAATCGTAGGTGATGCTTTTCAAGTCTTACAAAAAGAATTGTCATTGCAAGATGTTGTAAGCCTTCGAGATAAATAATAAAATAACTTCTAATAATAATGGAGAAAGTACTCTTACTTGATGTTGTATAGTCTCCTATAGTCTCCTAGCCAAATAATAAAATACATTATAATGGGGAAAGTAATGATGGCCGAATGTGGCCTTAATATATGTGCCGGATTACAACGACAACCTCTCCTCAGTTAGAAATAATAAAGAAAACCAACATTGTTTCCTAGGAAAAAAAAGTCTTGCGCAAATTAATACTAAGTTGGGCTTACTAGAAAAAGTAGGAACCACAACCAACAAAATTATACAACCAAATGTCTTGACGAGCATATCCAACCAAATGAAATGCATGTATATCGCAGCTGTTGAAATTCCTTGGCCTCAACATGCTAGTTTACTTTCTGAAATCTTAAAATATAGGGTGGCAGAAGGAAATAACTCCCACTGAACAAAAAAATGCCTCTCAAAACATTTATTTCATCATCCTTGAAAATAGGTCCAGTGCTTATCCTCAAATCTATGCTCCAATACCACTTTTAGACCAGTGCACCCTAAGTAATCCCAAGCCATAACTCACGAAAAAATATAATGGGATAAATATGCACACAGTATAATAGGAACGAATTAAATGGGATTGTAACTAGAAGCTAATAGATAAATTAATCCAAAACCCTCATCTCAGGATCATAAACCCCTATTCCATTCCCCTAGCTTATTTTCTGAAATGTCAAAATATAGGGTGGCACAAGGAAATAGCTCTTAACAGAATAACCTACCAAAAAAAAACAGTGAATAGGAAACGCTGATTATTTAGGAAGCATTGGCATTTAGGATCGAATTCCTGCACGAAAAGCATAGAACTTTTACATTATGCAAATGAATGTAGGCCGCCATCGTTTCATATTGTATTAAGCACAGAAAAGTTTTACATTATGCAAATGAATATAGGCCGCCACCGTTTCGTACAGTGTATTAATATTGAGGTGATATTTTTCAGGGTGCGATTGTGAGTGTAATTGAAAGAAAGAAATAAAGAAAGTATTTTTAACGTCCACGAGGCTAAAAATAGCCTATGGGACAGATTGTTTTTCCATCTGAATTTTGTATTCGGCCCTTTTCCTGTGAAGTTTTACAATAATCGCTCCCAGCTTCTCAACACACTCTTTGCTGAATAGATTATCCCAAGAATTAGCTGCCAGAATACCTGCATAATTTTCCCTGTCGTCTTTGAGGGCTTCACATTCTAAAATGAAATGTTTTTCTGTTTCCACTTTTCCGGACGAGCACAGAATACATACTCTTTCTTCCCACCTTTCTTTTGGCCTTTTCCAGCGCTCTGTTTCACAACGAAGTTGATGAGAATTATTCCTTAATTGAGCAATAAGAATTTTAGATCTCCAAGAAATATTGGCCCCTATGTACGCCTTTTGCTGATGGTTATGAGTGGGGTTAAACTCTTCAATGTAGTACTTCTTCTTTCTCCCTAGCTCTTT
>ML789778.1:93032-104369 GCA_009831015.1 Picea engelmannii | reverse complement strand
TTATGCGAGCAAATTGCATAATCTACTACACTTGCTCCGTTGTAAGTATTGCAAGTGAAATTACCAGACTTTTCCCATCTAGTCATACCGTTGCAAATGACTAAATCGAAAGCCCCACATAGCGTAAGCAATTGTTCTCCAAATAAATTCCAGCCTTTGTCCTCTGAATTTCGTTCCCACTGATGATTACTCTCTTCTGTAAGCCAGATAGGGTCACCGTCATCTTTGCAACAAAGAATGCTAGCTTGTTCACCTGCAGTTCTAGCATTGAAATCCCCCACTATAAGGACTTCACCTAGGTGAGAATATATTGCAATATCTGTTTTTAAGGCTGCAAAGGGATCTTTGTGGTCAAGCCCTCTACTTTTGTAGATTTTTGAAATTTGCGGCACAAAATAACATGCTGCAATTCTGATGTGATTTCCATTTTCTGATATTTTAAGTCAGACAAATTGCTTATTTGGGTCTTCTTTTTCTAGCTGAATTAAACGACCTTCTTATTCTCTTACTAATACCATGATACCCCCGTGCCCTTTGCCATTTCCTGCTACCTTGTTCCACACTGCTATCTTCCAATACCCTTCCAACAAAGGTGTCTTGCACCCTTCATGCTCATGTGTTTCTATGAGGCAAATTATGTCTCTATCTTCTGCAATAGGCCCTAACCCAGGTCCTCGTCTCCATGGGTACCCCCTGCAGTTCCAACAAACTAATCTTAAATTCTGTAAAAATTTATAAATTGTTTATAAATTCTGTAAAAATTTAAGATTAAAGGCAGCAAGCGGTATCATCCATTATAAATATAATTTTATAGTGAGATTTTACGGGCGTAAGCTAAAGTATCAATGATTTAGTCTTTTGGCGGCAGTGATTTTTAGACACTCAACCGATCGCCACCAACCCAACTCGATTCCGATTTTTAGGCAGCGACCCAACTTGATTCCGACAATGCCCATTTTGGACAATGTCTTTTCCTTCTCCTCAGCTCCAAGAGGCCACCAGGAAAACGAACCTTCGTAGACGTGACAGCTTGCATGCAAATAGACATAGACGCGGCGACTTGCATTGAATTCAGGCCAACCACCACCGGCCTAGACCCCTGGACCGACGCTTTGTATTCTGGGGAATGCGCAACTCATTTTCCCCATTCTTGAACTCTGAATCAAGACAACCTCCCTTCCACCAGCGATTTCTTTGGAGATCACCAATGTTTTTTGTGGAGATTGAAGCGCCAAATACGCCCCCATTGCCCAAGTATCCAATTGCCATTGTAATTCGCACTGCAGGTTTGTATAGATTCACTGTACTCGAAAATTGCCTCTTGTTTTCTATTGGGTTTTTGTTGTGTTTCCCTGAAAGATTGTTTGCTCAGAGGACAAGAGAGATGAGCGGAGAATGGTGAGGGGAAAAGACTTAGAGAGTGAGGGCAGGTTACATTTTTTCCTTGGAAAGGGTTGCTCAAGCAATCTTACCTCTCTCTGAAAGGATATCTACCCTAAAGGATAAGGATATCTTACCTGTCAAGTTTGTAACCTAAACTTTTTGCAATGTTACCATTTACGATATACCCATCTAATACATTCTTTTAATTAACCCAAATTTTAATAGATAAATGTTTCCTTCCTTTAATCCAAAAAATGAGATTTAATTTTAATAGATAAGTGTTTCCTTCCTTTAATCCAAAAGATGCTAATTGATAAGTATTCTTTTCAATTAATTCAAAAAAGTTTTTTTTTAAAACAAAAATTAAGCTATCACAACCACTAAACCATAACCTAATTGCAATGTTACCATCTATGATATACCCAACACAACCATTAAACCATAACCCGATTGTAATGTTATCATCTATGATATGCTCAAGTAATAAATAAGTATTCCCTTCGATCAATAAATAAGTACCCTCTTCCATCAACCCAAAAGGTGAGTATTCCTTTCAATTAACTCAAAAGTTGATTTTTTCCTACACAATGTGGCCTCAACCACAACACAACCACTAATCCATAACCTAATTGTAATGTTACCATCATTTATGAGCACAACCACTAATCCATAACCTAATTGTAATGCCATCTATGATATACCCAGTTAATATATAAGTATTATCTTCAATCAACCACAATTGCAATGTTATCATCTATAATATATCCAACTAATAAATAAATATTCCCTTCAATTAATCCAAAAGGTGAGTATTCCCTTCAATTAACCAAAAAGATGATTATGTCACCATCTATGATATACCCAATTAATAAATAAGTATTCCTTTCAATCAACCCAAAAGATGAGTATTCCCTTCAATCAACCTAAAAGTTAAGTATTCCCTTTAATTAATCCAAAAGGTGATTTTTTCATATACCAGAATTAAGTGACCTTAAATGAGTTCCTACACAAAAATTAAGTGGCCTTGCATGAACATATTTGTTTCATGGTAGTAGAAAACTAACAGAACCACATTATATCAACCATATTATAATTTGGTTTTGTTGGTAATATTTAATATGAAATATGATCAAATTAAAATTAAGTTTCTTATATCAACCATATTATAATTTGGTTTTACTAGTAATATTTAATATGAAATATGATTAAATTAAAATTAAGTTTTGAGTTCACAAACTTAATATCATTAATGAGAAATCAATAGTTCCAATTAATTAATTAATTGTATTTAATATTATTTATCTAAATTTAATATTTATTTTTATTGATTCAACTATCCATGTGATTTGAATAGCTTTGCTTTCTATTCATGTGATCTTTGAACCACATAAACAAGTCCTAACCTAAGTGTTTTTTTTTTGTGTGTTTGTTCCATAAAAATATAGAAAATCATTCAAAATGTACTATTATGACTATTAAAATCATATTCTTAAAACTGAACAACTTAATTTAACTTCCACTTTTTTAAATATCTTCATGAAAATATAAAAAAAACATTCAAAATATACTATTATAACAATTAAAATCATTTTCTTAAAATTGAATAATTGAATTTAATTTTCAATTTTTTTACTATTTGATAACACAATTTTAATTTTTTTTTAAATTTAATATTAAATATACATCATCAAATATTTTATACAATTTTAAATATAACAATTCAATAAAATATCATATCCCCTAATATATATTTTAATATATACATGACATGCACGTTTGAATGATTATTACTAATAGAACTTAAAAATATTCATCAATCAAATATTCATCAATCCTTGCATCCAAAATATATATACGGGTGAAAAGATCTACATCTATCCTTGCTTCTTCATGCAAGTACCATCTCATCCACTGTAATGATATCCAAGATAGACTTCAATCATCGAAACTCCCGCTTAAATCTTTTCTTCACAAGAATCATCGATTCAGGTTCAACCAAAATATTAGAAATGCTTTATTATATAGTACATGGATTCTTAGACATATGTGAAACCGATTAAAAAACCAAAAGATTAGAGATGCCTTATTAGTCCCTGTCAAAGGCCTAGGACTATAAAAGGCCTGGGACTATAGTAATCAGTTCATGATTGACTAGATATTAATTTAGTTTGACTTTTAAAAAATTTTAAAATTTAACATAATAGTTTGTATTTTTTCAATTAAATAATAAAACTAATATTGTTTATGTGTATTATGATTGGATATAAAATTGAAAATCTTATTGCAAAACTTTTTTTTTTTCAAAAAAAATTATCTCGAATTTATATAGCGAATAAATTCATTTACAAACGAAGAGCTGTGATCTGCCACAAAAGGGCCCATACCATCAAAACAGCCCTAATAATACTAGCATCCCATGCAAGAGAAGGAAATTTACAATCCCGGAGACGAAGACTGTCCATCTACTACCAACGATCAGATTCTGGAGCCAATTCCGAACTGCTGATATGAGAGCAGCCCACATTATTCAAAAATGTTTAATGTGGTTATGGGGCTCTCGTTTTCTCTATCACAGTGATAGATCGAGAGCCTCCCTATCACTGCGGTTAATGCCCTCTTAGATAGAGCGTCGGCTGCCCTATTAAGTGAACGAGGAACATGCTGAAATTTGAGATTGGAGAAGCGCTGTGAGAGGTTTCTCGTTTGTTGCATCCATCCTTCCAAATGGATGGAGTTGAGCTTACAATTGTTTGAAATCCAATCTAAGATAACTTTCGAGTCGCCCAGGACGTGAAGGTCGTCAATAGACCAATGAGCCGCAAGGGAGAGCGTGGCCCATAAACCCAGGAGCTCAGCTCGCGTATTTGTGCCGGCACCACCGTTGATAAACCAGTTGGTGATTCTGGACTGGTGTGATTTGAAGAAGCCTCCAGCTCCGCAGCAGGAGCCATCTGACTGTGCTGCTCCATCAAAAAACGCTAAGGTGTGACCCTCAACCAAATCCAGAGTCAAGGCCCTATGTGGGGTGTTTCTGACGGTGGAAGGCCGCCAAGTGAAATTTGCCAGAATCTTGTGAACAACTTTTGAACATGACGGTTGGGCGTCTTCAAAGAGTACGCAGTTTCTCTGTAACCAAATTTGCCAGGAGAAATGGATCACCAGACTCGGTGGGGCCGATTTAAGTGAGAACCAATGAGGGAAGCTTTCAGTTACAGTGGAGCTGCTCCAGGAAAACCGAAAATCAAAATGCTTGATAACGCGGTTCCAAACATCTGTTGAGAAAGGGCAGAACATTAAGAGATGACTCAGGTTCTCGGGCGTGGAATTGTAGAGAGGACAGGAACTCGGCCCTACCCATCCACGCCTTTGTAGAACTTCCCATGTCAGGAGCTTGTCTTTACCGAGCAGCCATGAAAAAAGTTTGAGTTTGAGTGGTATATGAAGTTTCCAGAGTTTGAGTATCCACGGCGCTGTTGGGACGGAGGAATACTGCTGTTGAAGCGCGAGGTAAAGGTTTTTAACTGTAATCAAACCGGATGCATCGCCGCCGGCCCACAACAGCACATCCGGCTCGGCTCTGAGAGTAATGCCTGCCCTTTTTAGAGCAGATGTATAACTAATCCACTCCGAAGCAAAGGGGCCGCTCAGCAAGAGGTCGCTAACAGTCCTCCAATTGTCTGGCAGAGACTTGTCACCAGTCGTTCTAATCTGGGCCAGAGTTGTTAAATTTAATGCCTGGAGATGGATCCTCATCGATGGGGAAAGAAAGGAGCGATCCCCCAGGCCCAGAATTGAGTCCCTACCAATTAAAATCTCCGAGCCATCCCCAGGCTTCCAGCAAAGCCAATGGAGAATCACTGAAGATGAGGCCACCAGACCTTTCCAGAAAGGGGAGGCTCTTTTCAATTGGAATGATGGTTTGCGAAGCCAATGGAGAAGCGACTTAGATTCAAGGTACTTGTCCATAATAATTTTATTCCAAATGCTGCCAGTGGAGACTGCTCTCCAGAAGGAACTGGCCAAGAGCGCCACATTAAAAGAAAAAAGGTTTTTGAGACCCCATCCGCCTTCCCTTTTAGATTTGGATAAGGACTGCCAGTTACAAAGATGAAAACGTTTTTTGACAGCATTTCCACCCCACAGAAAATCGAACACTAGTCTCCGCAGTGAGGTGATTATCTTTGAAGGAACCTTCTCCAACAACATCCAGTAAACTGCCAGACTCTGGAGAACTGATTGGACCAGGACCAGCCGATCACCCATTGAAAGCCACTTGTTACACCAGAATCCGATTTTCCTTTCAAAAGTGTTCACCAACCAGCGCCAGTCTTCAGGGGAAGTGGCTCACAGCTTCAAGTGGAAACCCAAATAGGTAAATCCCTCATTTAAATTTTTAAAGGTGAGGGGGATAGTGGCTTGTAGAAGCTGGAGCTCGGTCTCAGAAAGACCCCAGTAGTGAACGAATGACTTAGAGGCGTTGATGGATAGTCCGGATACCAAGCAGAAGCGCTGGAGTACCTCTAGGATACAGAGCCATTCCACCGGATCTGCATTTGACAAAAGGAGAACATCATCGACAAACATCAGATGCACAATTTTGACAAGATTTGAAACCTTAATGCCTGAAATTTTTTGCTCGGATAAGCTTTTGGAGAGCAGAATGCTGAGCCCTTCCATAATCAAGATGAATAAATAGGGGGAGAGTGGACAGCCCTGTCGAAGTCCTCTCTCGCTTTTGAAGAAGGAGGAAGGATCCCCATTAATTAACACAGCTATGTTAGCAGTTGTAACACATGAAAGAATCCAATTAGTGAATTTATCTCCAAAACCTACCGCATGGAGAACTAGTCTCAAAAAATCCCAGTCAATGCAGTCGAATGCTTTTTTAAGATCTAGTTTCATGACTAGAGCCTTTAGATTTTTCCGTTTTATACTGTGTAAGCATTCATGCGCTGCTCCAATCGCATCATGGATTCTTCTGCCTTTCAAGAATCCCAGCTGTTCCGCGGATAGACTTCTTCCGAGAAATGGTTTGATTCTGTTGGAGATTACCTTGGAAATAATCTTGTATATGAGGTTGCAAAGTGATATCGGACGGAAGTCATTGAACGAGACTGGGCTGCTTTCCTTCGGGATTAAGACCAGAAATGTTGAATTTATGCCTCCAGCAATCTTACCTTTAATCCTGGTGTCCTCCACCATTTGTAGAAGCTCTTCACCTACAAGCTCAAAGAAGAAACATAAAAATTCTGAAGTCCAGCCATCAGGGCCTGGGCTTCGCTCAGCTTTAAAATGTAAAAGAATATCTTTAATCTCCTCAAGAGTGACAGGCTTATAAAGAGATTCAGCTTCATCACCGGAAACCAATCTAGGAAATAAAAAAGCAGTAGCCCCTTTATCCTGGAGGTTGTTCATACCTGTCGCTCTGTACTGATTAGTAAAGTATGAGACTGCCTCATCTTTTATTGCCTCCTGCCCGCGGATCTCTATTCCTCCATTGTTGATAGTCCAGATCATCTTTTTTTGTCTGTTGAAACTGGCGACCTTGTGAAAATATTTGGAGTTTGAGTCTCCATATCTAAGCCACGTTTCCCGGCTTCGGAGCCGCCATGCAAATTCTTCGGCATTTAATAATTTGGTCCTGATGGCTTCAAGTCGTTTTAATCTATCAGTGTCAACCGAGCTGGGTAAATTAGTGGAACTGTAAGTGAATTTAGAGATTTCCGCCTCCAGCGAGAGCAAACTGTCCTGGTCGGCTAAATGTTTCATATGGAACCAGTGCTTTGTCTTAGATTTAAGGACCTGTAATTTCCACACCAGGCGAGTCTGTGGGTTGACATCGGCGTTGAATCGTTGGTCCGTCCAAGTCTCTTTTACAAGCTCAATATAGCCAGCCATTGTTAGACAAGAATGATTGAATTTAAAAGGTGCAGGCTTGGGAGGCTCGGATAGCCTCAGCTGAAGAACAATCGGAGCGTGGTCGGAGAAGAATGGAGACTCCACCCAGGAGGAGGACTGTCCAGTAGAGGCTAGTAACGCCGCAACCACAAAGAAACGGTCCAGTCTTCTAGTAAGTGCGCTCGGACCCATCCTCCCGTTCCGCCATGTGGGGGAGAGTACTGAAGGACGAATGTCCAATAGGAAATTAGATTCAAAAATCTCTTTGAATCGGGCGCCAGATGGATCAGAGTCGGGAGCACCTCCCCATGATTCCCCGACCTCAAAAAAGAGATTCAAGTCGCCGCCTACGATGAGATTATTTAATGAGAGAATGCCACTAGCTGCAAGTTGGGACCAGAAGAGCACTTTATTCGAACACGGGCCATATATATTGAGCAGTGCCAGCTCTACATTTGAGGCTAAATAGTAGCCCTGTAATAATAAACCCCCACACGACAAGGAGGGTTTAAGTGCGAAGAGGCTAGGGTCCCAAGCCACCAGTAATCCTCCAGAGATACCTAAGGAGCTCACTGCCGCTGAGAACCAGGAAGGACGGAACTGATAAATGAAATCTCTGGCTTTGTTGTCAGATGTGAGAGTCTCTTGAAGGAAGATGAGATCGGGCTTTGCTCGCGCCAGCAGTCTTCGGAAGGAGGCTGTCTTGAGGGTGCCTCCGAGCCCTCTAATGTTCAGAGAGAGCACGATCATTACTTTGATCGTGCCAAGGCCTTCATTGCTCTAAGGGCCTTTCCATCCAGATTGGGCAAGACTGAGTCCATTTGCTGAGTGCCTTGAGTCTCCTTTTTCTTTCTGGAACTTCGGGTTTGTAGAGGGGAAATTTCAGTAGCTAATCCTCGAGACCAGGCAAAAGTCTTAGTATCCACCTGTTTTGAGTTTGAAGTGCCAGCTCCTGTTGTTTCAGAAATCACTTCTTTTCCTCGGTAAGTAGGGAGATGTGTAGTATGAGTCGGATGTGTATTAGAGTGCAATGAGAGACTAAGGGCGTCCAGGATAGCAGATCCCTCCTCTTCCGGTTGACTATAACCAGGTAGCTCCTGTATGGCTTCGGAAGGGGTCAGCGAAGAGGGAGACGAACTGGAGGGCCCAGTCGAGGGATCAGCGGAGGGATCTGGCGTGAGGGAAGATACACCAAGGGGTAGTATCGAGCTGGGAGAGCTATGAACAGTCGCGTCTATAGAGGGGGGAGAATCAGAATGGCGGGTGAGAGTCGCTTCACGGGGGGAGGAGAGCCAGCTAAATTTATTGATGATTTCTTTATCAACTACAGAGAGTGAACGATAAAGGAACGGGCAAAGAAGTTTAAGTTTGGAGAGCGGTTTATCGTCCTGTGACGGTGAGCATGGGCTGGAGACCGGTTCTGTGTAATCCGGGATCGATTCCAGGTGAGCCAGGGATGGGTCCGGTTATTGCAAAACTTACGGCGAAGTTCTATCAATATTCATTTGATAATAGTTTTCTATCAATATTCATTTGATAATAGTTTTCCATAGGGAGCAATCCCATCCGTGCCTGGCTGACAGGGATGGCATATGTCAGTGTGTCAGCTTAGCTTTTTCAAAGATTCAAAAGCAATAGAATGTATTGCAGACCTTGAAGGTGGGAAGATCCATGGCCACCATAGCAGCTCTACGTTGACTCTGGCTCTCGCTCTTGTGTGGTTGTTATATTCATCCCAGGAGGAGCGCGCACAGGGCCCTCAAGGATTCAGTGGATGTGAATTCTAAAGGCCCTCAAGGATTCAGTGGTTGCGAATTCTATAAAGGCCGGATCGTGTCTCAGCTCCTGGAATTTTTCAGTAGATCCCTGCGATTATGCCTTCAGTAGATCCTGCAACCTTCAACAATCTAGCGAGCCGAAACGTTCACCAGATTTTTCTCGCTCGAGACAAAATCTCCCAACTATTCTAGGGTATTGAATATTACTTATATTAACACAGTACAGTATATATTATTTGTGATGTACAGTCGAGGTGCATTGGGTCCATTTGCAGTGGACGAAATAGGGAATTTTGATGTATATCATTTTGTTAGTGTTCGCGATGATGCCTAGCATTAGCGGGCAGATTCTTGTTACCGATTCTACACAGTGTGTTGTGTGCAAGGATGAATTTGAAGTGGGCATTGAGGTAAGATAGATGCCCTGTAAACACATGTACTATTTTGTTTGCATTCTTCCGTGGCTTGAACAACATAATTCTTGTCCAGTTTGTCGATATGAGATGCCCACAGATGGCGTGGAGTATGAGTAGGTTCACTCCCGCGGGCAAAGCTCTCCTTGGGTTCGGAATTCCGACGGCACATTGGATGGGCAAGGTGAAAATATTGATGGGTTTTCTTCACAGGATACTCTGGGAGCATCAAATAACCGTAATAATGAATCTCTCGGGCTGGAAATGAGCTCCGGCAATACCATGGCTGATACTAGTAGGATTTCCCCAAATCAACAAGAAGCTTCTGGTGGTGTTGTTGCTGTTATATTTCCTGCCCACGAAGCAACCAATGTCAATGGTAGTGGTAGAGGGACAAACAGGAACTTCCAGGTCTCTCTTTCCGGGCTTGCCCATTGGAAATTCTAGTTAGGTCGGAAGTTGTGTTCCACTCCTTTGATAAATTAGCCACGTACATGTCCAAAGTTGTATGCAACTTCCACTGTGTTGATAATTTACCGACCTGCTACTACTATTAGGTATGAAACTGTAATCTGCTCCGTCATATTGATAGGTTTACTACTTACGTGCCATTGCTATTGTGTTAATAGATTTAACTTCCAACATTATTATCTAACATTGCAGTGGATATTGTGTATCTATCCGTCTTATGTCACAACTATCCTATGCCACACTACTGTCCTTCATTGAATTGGTATAATTTTTGGTTAATTTTCCTTTTATATTGGGTTGGTCAGTGTGGCTCTGGTTTATGTAAAGCGGATGTAAGTTTATTTTCTTTTATTATTAGCCTTAATTAGTTTAGTAAAGCGCACGCAACCTAGTAGGTAAGGTGCAGATCCCAAGATCCAATTGTTATATATATTTATATAAACTCTAAAAATACCCTTCTCAGTTTTGTAAGAGAAAGGTTGGGGTACAGATCTCATTCAGTTTTCAGTTCAGCAGTAAACAGTTCATTGTCTTCCTGTAGCATATTTTCATGTTTAGAAGTAATGAAATGCTGGCAGGTTTTGATAGTCAAGATACCATGTTTCCATTATATATTTTCTACAGTGTTCTTATATATTCTAGCATTAATTACAAAGTGCAGTTTTGAGTGGTTTTAAGTTTTTTTATTTTTAGTTTCCTGTAGGAAAAAAGTCTAACAATTCCCATCCAGCAAATGAAAACGATGAGTCAATACTGATATCTGTGGAAAAACAAATCTAATATTCGCCTTGAGATAATTTCTTCATTAAGGAATAAAAAACTTGGAAGATAACAATTTTAAATTGGATGGGAAGTTAATTCCGAGTGGATGCCCTGATTTTTTAATTGTATTCTTTGCACCCAAGGCTTAACAGCAAATGAAAACGATGAGTCAATACTGATATCTGTGGAAAAACAAATCTAATATTCGCCTTGAGATAATTTCTTCATTAAGGAATAAAAAACTTGGAAGATAACAATTTTAAATTGGGTGGGAAGTTAATTCCGAGTGGATGCCCTGATTTTTTAATTGTGTTCTTTGCACCCAAGGATTAATATTGGAGTAAGAATGAAGAACAAAATAGAAAAATTTCCTTCTTCCAAACAATTTCTTTCCATTTATAATATAAAATGTTCAGAGGTTATACTTGAACACCTACCCTATAGAATGATTGTAGCTGAAAGATATATTCTTTCTTTAGCAGAGATCTCTTAGGACCTTTCCTTTACATCATCAAGGTTATCCAGTATAAAGATGGGGAGGTTACCCTACTGCACAAGTTATCCCCTCTCATGAGGTTATCTCAACTCTTCTAACTAGAGTCAGAAGATCTAATTCAGTAACAATTTCTTTC
>ML789778.1:55929-69239 GCA_009831015.1 Picea engelmannii | reverse complement strand
ATCTCAGCACCATGTTCTCGAATTCATCAGCCACCATGTTGTATCTGGCTCTCTCTTCTCTGTTTTCTTCTCTTTCCATGGCTTCTGCTCGATACCCAAGTGATTTCTGATTTCTGATCGTAAAACGCTTATCGAACACCTGACCACTTGCCTGCTCTCGAACAGTAGCAGTAAAACTATAATGTACAGTCGGATGACAGTTCAGTATATGATATAGTGCAATTGAAGTGATCCCCACACCACCATCGAAACTCTACCTCGGATAACAAAATTAGTATACTAGAGGGAATGTTGAGTATTTATGAAGGATTAGCATCGAATTCAGTATTGAATTCCTGCACGAAAAGCAGCAAACTTTTACAGTATGCAAATGAAAATAGGCTGCCACCTTTGGGTTGTAGTGTTGGGAATATTAGTCTAGCACGTACCACTGTTTTGTACACAGAGTGTATTAATATTGAGGTGATGTTTTTTAGGGTGAGGTGGCATTGATGTGAAGTGTAAAACTTTCTATAGGATTAGAAAAAGGGTTAATTTTGGAGCAAACAGATTTGCTTCAGGTAAAAAAATGGGTTTAAATCAGGCTAAATTTTCAAGGGTTGTTTGAGTTTAGTATGGATCAAAATTTCATACATTTTAAAAACTTATTCCATAAATTTTGCCCCATTTTAAATGAATTCAGATGCTTAGAAAATCGATCAATGGACCAAAACTTTAAAACCGCATTACTGAATAACCTGCCAAAAAAACAGTGAATAGGAAATGCTGATTATTTAGGAAGCACTGGCATTTAGGATCGAATTCCTGCACGAAAAGAAGAGAACTTTTACACTCTGCAAATGAATGTAGGCCGCCACCGTTTCATACTGTATTAAGCACAGAAAACTTTTACATTATGCAAATGAATGTAGGCCGCCACCGTTTCATACAGTGTATTAATATTGAGGTGATATTTTTCAGGGTGTGATTGGGAGTGTAATTGATCATTGTTTATAAATTCTGTAAAAATTTAAGATTAAAGGCATCAGGCGGTATCATCCATTATAAATATAATTTTATAGTGAGATTTTACGGGCGTAAGCTAAAGGATCAATGATTTAGTCTTTTGGTGGCAGTGATTTTTAGACACTCAACCGATCGCCACAAACCCAACTCGATTCCGATTTTTAGGCAGCGACCCAACTTGATTCCGACAATGCCCTCGCCTCCATTTTGGACAATGTCTTTTCCTTCTACTCAGCTCCAAGAGGCCACCAGGAAAACGAACCTTCGTAGACGTGACAGCTTGCATGCAAATAGACATAGACGCGGCGACTTGCATTGAATTCAGGCCAACAAGCACCGGCCTAGACTCATTTTCCCCATTTTTGAACTCTGAATCAAGACGACCTCCCTTCCACCAGCGTTTTCTTTGGAGATCACCAATGTTTTTTGTGGAGATTGAAGCGCCAAATACGCCCCCATTGCCCAAGTATCCAATTGCCATTGTAATTCGCACTGTAGGTTTGGATAGATTCACTGCACTCGAAAATTGCCTCTTGTTTTCTATTGGGTTTTTGTTGTCTTGTTTTCTATTGGGTTTTTGTTGTGTTTCCCTGAAAGATTGTTTGCTCAGAGGGCAAGAGAGATGAGCGGAGAATGGTGAGGGGAAAAGACCTAGAGAGTGAGGGCAGGTTACATTTTCTCGTTGGAAAGGGTTGCTCAAGCAATCTTACTTCTCAATGATCTGGGATCTCTCTGAAAGGATATCTACCCCTGTCAAGTTTGGAATCTAAACTTTTTGCTATGTTACCATTTACGATATACCCATCTAATAGATTCTTTTAATTAACCCAAATTTTAATAGATAAGTGTTTCCTTCTTTTAATCCAAAAAATCCAAAAAATGATTTAATTTACGATATACCCATCTAATAGATTCTTTTAATTAACCCAAATTTTAATAGATAAGTGTTTCCTTCTTTTAATCCAAAAAATGATTTAATTTTAATAGATAAGTGTTTCTTTCCTTTAATCCAAAAGATGATTTAATTTTAATAGATAAGTGTTTCTTTTTTTTAATCCAAAAGATGATTTAGCTAATTGATAAGTATTCTTTTCAATTAATTTAAAAAAGTTTTTTTTTAAAACAAAAATTAAGCTATCACAACTACTAAACCATAACTTAATTGCAATGTTACCATCTATGATATACCCAACACAACTACTAAACCATAACCCGATTGTAATGTTATCATCTATGATATGCTCAAGTAATAAATAAGTATTCCCTTTAATCAATAAATAAGTATCCTCTTCCATCAACCCAAAAGGTGAGTATTCCTTTCATTTAACTCAAAAGTTGATTTTTTCCTACACAATGTGGCCTCAACTACAACACAACCACTAATCCATAACCTAATTATAATGTTACCATCTATGAACACAACCACTAATCCGTAACCTAATTGTAATGCCATCTATGATATACCCAACTAATATATAAGTATTATCATCAATCAACCACAATTGCAATGTTACCATCTATAATATACCCAACTAATAAATAAGTATTCCCTTCAATTAATCCAAAATTAATCCAAAAGGTGAGTATTCCCTTCAATTAACCAAAAAGATGATTGTGTCACCATCTATGATATACCCAACTAATAAATAAGTATTCCCTTCAATCAATCCAAAAGATGAGTATTCCCTTCAATCAACCCAAAAGTTGAGTATTCCCTTTAATTAATCAAAAAGGTGATTTTTTCATATACCAAAATTAAGTGACCTTACATGAGTTCCTACACAAAAATTAAGTGACCTTGCATGAACATATTTGTTTCATGGTAGTAGAAAACTAGCCGAACCACATTATATCAACCATATTATAATTTGGTTTTGTTGGTAATATTTAATATAAAATATGATCAAATTAAAATTAAGTTTCTTATATCAATCATAGTATAATTTGGTTTTATTAGTAATATTTAATATGAAATATGATTAAATTAAAATTAAATTTCAAGTTCACAAACTTAATATCATTAATGAGAAATCAATAGTTCCAATTAATTAATTAGTTATATTTAATATTATTTATCTAAATTTAATATTTATTTTTATTGATCCAACTACCCATGTGATTTGAATAGCTTTGCTTTCTGTTCATGTGATCTTTGAACCACATAAACAAGTCCTAAACCAAGTGTTTTTTTTGTGTGTTTGTTCCATAAAAATATAGAAAAGCATTCAAAATGTAATATTATGACTATTAAAATCATATTCTTAAAGAACAACTTAATTTAATTTCCACTTTTTTAATTATATCCATAATAATATAAAAAAAAACATTCAAAATATACTATTATAACAATTAAAATCATTTTCTTAAAATTAAATAACTTAATTTAATTTTCATTTTTTTACTATTTGATAACACAATTTTATTTTTTTCAAAATTTAATATTAAATATACATCATCAAATATTCTATACAATTTTAAATATAGCAATTCAATAAAATATCACATCCCCTAATATATATTTTAATATATACATGAAATGCACGTTCGAGTATTATTACTAATAAAACTTAAAGATATTCATCAATCCTTATATCCAATTATATATATATATATATATATATATATATATATATATATATATATATGAAAAGATCTACATCTATCCTTGCTTCTTCATGTAAGTACCATCTCATCCACTGTAATGATATCCAAGATAGACTTGGATCATCGAAACTCGAGCTTAAATCTTTTCTTCACATGAATCATCGATTCAGGAAACCAAAATATTAGAGATGCTTTATTATACACTGCATGGATTCTTAGACATATGTGAAACTGATTCAAGAAACCAAAAGATTAGAGATGCCTTATTATACGATGCAATGATGCTTAGATATTAAAATATCTAAAGGTTGTTAATCTAAAACAAAATTTACATTAAAACATGAGACAAAGAGACAAAACATGAGATAGAGACACTGTGTGATAAGTAGACAAGTCTTCTATCATCGTCCACGTGCACTAACAATATTCCACCTCTACTATAGGGGCAGGGGTCATTTTTTAATGGTTTTCCATGCAAATAATATATCTCTCTTGTTTAGGAACACCCATATCCCTTGCCTTCACGGAAGGAAAAGTCGTCTTTACCTTCCTCTTGGAATAGAACATCACCTTCAATAAATTTGGTGTGTATGAAGTTGGAGGCTCTCTATACTAAATAAATGGATGTGAAGAATATAAGTAAACCTTATAAGTTAATAAATTGTTCTCATTCAGTGAAAAAAAAAGAAGAAGAAGAAAACACATTCTCACTACTAGATTACTCCACACTATTGTATATTTATGTTTTGATGAATCAATTTAAAAAATGGTAAATTATATGTTAATATGTATTGTAGTACATTATTTGTTGACGTGTTTATACACTATTGTATATTTATGTTTTGAGGAATCAATTTTAAAAATGGTAAATTATATGTTAATATGTTGTAGCACATTATTTGTTGACGTATTTTTATATTTTTTATCGTCATTGATTTATCGTGCAATTATTATACTTTACTACATCGTTTCACACACATTCCTTCTCGTTCATCTTCATCTTCCTAGTTCATGGTTTGGCTCAAACAATATGAACAAAAAAAAATCATTTCATAGCAGTGTATTAATGCAAGGAAGAAGAACCACCAAAAGAGACATTGATGGTATTGATCCAATTTTCTCAAGGAGACATTTATTTCTAATACACCACCATTGGATACATGGCCGTGTAGTAACGTTGCCCTTCATGCATGAAATCTCATGAATGCCCCAGGTCCCAATTTTCCAATGTAATGTTCCCCTCTCCTTCACAAGAACCATGGATGACTTAGTAGTCTAGTCAGCCCTATAGACTATAGTCTCATGGGTAAAAGGGCGTTACAAGGCGCTAAAGTGTCACTGAGGACTTAATGTTATTTTATTAAAGTGACTTTGATAAAGCAAAAAAGAGTTATTTGACTTAAAGAGAAAATAAATTAATAACCTTAGAAAAAGCAGTAAAGTGACTCAACTGAAAATCAGAAGATGGAGATATAAAAGAGAGAGGAGGGTGCCTCACTCCTCATTCATGTCATTTTTCTCGTGTTGCTTCTTGAGCTATGCAACTTACGTTTTGAGGGTTTTGAGTCAACAAACCCTAGAGACCAGCAAGGAGGTGAAAGATCCCTCTGTTCATGACCCAAGCTTGGCCAAGGAGGTGAAATATTCCTCCCTCACTGTTCTATTCAGCTACATGTTCGTTTTTACAGTGGATTGAAGAGACAGGGCGCAATTTTGAAGGTTTTCTATAGGAAGGACACACCGTTGGAGGAGAATCAGTTCGATTTGGGTAGGAGAAGGGAGATCTAAGGGGAATCTATTTCCTGGAGGGTTTTCTAGGACTAGAGTGCCCTTTCTCACCCATTATTGGAGGGTTTTCTCTACATATTTATTTATTGTGATCATTGGACAAATTTATGAAGAGGGGCGCACTGTCCATTGGGTATTCAGTGAGTTGAAGATGTAGATCTGATATTTTTGACAGAGGGATCTCTCCATTGGCATTCTACATCACCCAATCTACAATTTGGAAGTGTTTTCCAGGGGTTAGAGGGCTTCCTTGATGGAGGTCGAATTTCTTAGGGGGATACAACCAATTTGGGCACATCTCCACCAAATTTGAAGGTGTTACAGCTTCAAGGAAAATACATTGATCTTGTATGTACTTGGGAGTTGCTATGGAAGACCTAGGAGGACTCACATCCCTATTTCATTATATCTTGGTGGCATATTCATCTCATACTTCTTATTCTCTGCTATAATATTCCAGATCTGTAGATCACATGTATGGAGCTCATCACATTATCTAAATAAAGGTAAGATCTAAAGCTATTGAGTATTTTATTGTGTTATCCTTCTTGTATCTTGTTATCTCCATGTATTTGTGTTCTATATTCATTCTTCATATGCTATAAATCTCAATCCAACCCATCCAACGCAAATATGAGAAGAAAAACTTGCAAAAACACTCAAAAAATAACAAAAACATGTTAGAAAATAAACCTGAGTTCCTAGCAAATCTGCTTGGGAACATTACAGTGGTATCAGAGCAAATTCCTTCACTAGCCTGTGATCAAACTAATGCCCAAAATGAGAAGCCATGGGGGACAACCTTTCTTAGGGACTCCTGAAGAAGAAGAGCCATAATTCAGTATGGGGGAAACTCATGAGACAAACAATGCTACGTTTGAAGAGGTAGCCTTCTTAGCTGAAAGGGTGACTCAAACAATGAATGATGCACTACAGAACAACCAGGTTATTATACAGTGTAACCTAGAGGAGATACAAAACCATTTTTCCTTGGGGCATGTAGAACTCAAAATATCCTTTGCAAATTTCCAAAGAGGGTAGGACAAAATGATAACCTTAATGGAGGAACCGAGTAAACACCAGGGTATTATTTCTCAATATTTGATAGAGAAAAGACATGGTAAATATCCACCCCTATTTTGTGTAAATCATGATGCTAGTGGGTCTCATGGGGAAAATGGGAATAGTGAGGAGTCCATACATAAAGGCCATGCATAAGGGAATAGACCAAATGAAGGTATACCGACCCAATCTCACACAACTAGCAGATCTACTCTTAGACCGTACATGCCTACCTTTTTGGATGCACAACGAAGGGATACTAATGCCTTGAATCATGAAAGTCTAGGGGATGAATGGGAGACTGCATAAAGGGAGTAAAACACCATGAGCGTGGGATTCATGAGACAAGTTTCCATGGGGGAGTATTTCCACATCAAGATGAAAAGAAATTCCAAGGATCGTTATAGAGGTGAAAGTGAGCTAGGGCGTAAGGAAGGAAGAATGGAGTTTCCAACCTTTGATGTATCAAATCAAATCTCAGCCACAACATGGGTACAAAACATGGATGCTTATCTCCAATTGAATACCATGGAAGAAGGAAATGCCATCAAGTTTGCAACATTGTACTTGATGGGAAAGGTGCATGATTGATGGTTTCATGGGATGACCACCTTGGGACACAAGCATGTCACTTCTTTTCATGACTTCACCCAGAGACTCATTGACAGGTTTGACATGGAGGATCCAAAAATTCATTTCAGGGAGCTCACATAGATTAGGCACACAGGATCAGTTGAAGCCTTCATTGAGGAGTTTCAGAGAGTGTCAGTTATGGTTTTGGAGGTGTCAGAATCCATATTACTAATGATTTATATAGAAGGATTGACCGAACCTGTGCGAGGATGGGTTAAGTATTTTAAGCATGTAACCTTACAAGATGCCATTAAGTGCACCCGAGATCTAGTTGGGGTAGCTAACAGAAACAAGTTCACTCCTAGACCTCCAATCATTACAAGGGATCAAGATGCTAAACAGATTGACAAAGGAAAGGGGAATATGGATGAAGCCACAAGAAGAGAGTTAAGAAGGAAGCAACTATGCTTCACCTGCAAAGAACCATGACATCCAGGTCATAGGTGTTTGGGCAAAGGGAAAATGCACTATATAGAAGTGGTGTCTGATAGTGAGGAAGAGACAGATGATGAGGAGGGTGGAGTTATCCATAATATACAAGTGAGCCATAGGGAGTAAGAACAAGCCTTGCATGCTCAAGGTGATGAGGTACCATTACACCATGATGCATGACTCAAGAAGCTTACTATTTCATTTATGAGCTGAGTTCCTAAGTTTAACACTTTCTGTATGAAGGGAGTTGTACAGGGACAACGAGAAACAATGTTGATCGATGGAGGAGATTCTCATAATTTTATTGATATTGCTATGGTAGAGAGTAAACATATGCCCACAATAGATTTTGACGGATTCTTGGTTGAGATAGCAGGAGGGACAACTATGGCTTGTGACATGTATATTTCACATATGACCTTGAAATTGGGCATATACACCTTGACACATGATTTTTATGTAGTGCACATTCGTGACACTAATATCATATTAGGTGTGCAGTGGCTTAGCACCTTGGGGCCAATTACCACCAACTACAAAACCATGGAAATGTCCTTCAATACAGAAGAGGGGAAGAGGGTCATGCTTAAGGGGGTGACAAGAGAGTTATCTAGAGTTGTGAAAACCAAGAACATGCATGTAATATTTAGGCGTGAGGAGGTGGCCTATGCAACTGAATGCTTTGTTATGGAAGCAAGTGATGGGAAAAACAAGCAGTACCCTTGAGACATACAAAGAATCCTTCACAATCACAAAAAGGTCTTTGATTCAATTCCTCTAGGTCAACCACCAGATAGGGGGTTTGAACACATTATAGTATTGGAAGAAGGGACCAAACTAGTCATCACTACACCTTACAGGCACCTTAAGAAGCACAAGGACGAGATTGAGAATTCCATCAAAGAATTACTAGTCATGGGACATATCAGATCGAGTTTAATCCCATTTGCATCATCAATTGTGTTGGTGAAGAAGAAATATGGAACTATGCACATGTGTATTGATTACATAGCCTTGAATAAGAAGATTATAAAAAATAGTTACCCCATTCCTAGAATAGATGAGTTGTTGGATGAGTTACATGGTGCAGTCTACTTCAAAAAAATGATTTGCGCTCTGGATACCATCAAATCTGGATGAGGGAGCAAGACATTCATAAGACGACCTTCAGGTGTCAATATGGGCATTATGAGTTCCTTTTCATGCCTTCTGGGTTGACCAATGCACCGACCACTTTTCAGTCATGCATGAACCATGTGTTTAACAAATAACTGAGGAAGTATCTACTTGTATTTTTTGATGACTTGCTAATTTACATCAAAGCATGGGAGGATCACCTCAAACATGTGGATGAGGTCTTAAGTATCATGGAGAAGCAGTCTTTATATGCCAAGAAATAAAAATGAAAAATTGGGATGACGAAGGTTCTCTATTTGGGACACATTATTGGAGTGAAAGGGGTACAATTTCACCAAGAGAAGATCCAAGCCATCATTGATTGTCCCTCACCAAAAACATTCATAGAACTCAAGGGATTTATTGGCATTTGCAGCTATTACAGGAGGTTTGTGAAGGGATTCTCCCAAATTTGTGCATCCCTAACTGATTTGACTAGGAAAGGGGAATTTAAGTGGAGTATTGAGGCACAATCAACATTTGACAAAATGAAGAAGGTGATGAGCACTTTCCCTGTATTATCCCCGCCTGATTTTTCTCAGCCTTTCATCTTGGAGTGTGATGCATCAAGTGAGGGTGTTAGAGTTGTTCTCATGCAAAATAGGAATCCCATTGCCTATGAGACCCACAAATTGAGGGGACATGAGCTATTGTATACCATTTATGATAAATAAATTCTAGCCATAATGCACTCCTTGGCCGAATTCAGGCAATATCTAGTTGGAGCAAATTTTTTGGTTAGAACATACCATAATAGCCTCAATTACTTTCTTGAGAAGAAGGACCTTAATGAAAGACAACAAAAGTGGGTGAGAAAGGTTCAAACATATAACTTTGACAGAGAATATGTCAAGGGGAAGAACAATGTTGTAGAAGATTCCTTGTCCATAATACTCTCAACCTACTCCATGTCAGAGATATCAGTTGATTGGAAATCTCATCTATTGGTGGAATACTCTAAAAATAAATTTGCATGTGAGTTGATGAATGAACAACTACTGGATGACATGTACAGGATTACTGATGAAATCATTTATTACAATGGAATGATCTATCTAGTTCCAGAGTCCTTATTCAAGAAGAGGGTGCTTCAAGCATTTCATGACTCATTATTAGTAGGGAATCATGGATTTGTTAAAGCATACAAGAAGATAAGGGAAATGTTTGCTTGGAAGGGTCTCAAGGAATATGTCATGCACCACATCAAGGAGTGTACCACTTTCCAACATAAAAAAGATGAGTACGCTCACCCAAAATGTCTATTACAACCTCTCCCCATTCTAGAGCGTAAGTGGGAGAGTGTGTCTATGGATTTCATTATAGCTCTCCCCAAGGAACACATGAAGGATTGCATATCTTTGGTAGTTGATCGCTTGACTAAATTTGCCCATTTTTTCACCATATCCATGGACTTCGACGCATCTCAGGTGGACAATATGTTTTCAAGGAGGTTTTCAGGTTGCATGGATTACTAAAAATTATTCTGAGTGATAGGGACACCATATTTATGAGAATCTTCTGGCATGAGTTGTTTAGGCTAGTGGGCACTGAGTTAACTCCCAACACTAGATACCATCCACAAAGAGATGGGAAAATTGAGACAATGAACACGTGGGTGGAAGGTTACCTCCATAATTATGTAACTAGGCAACATAAAGTGTTGTTCAAGTGGTTTTATCTGGGCGAATACTCCTACAACACCACTCACCACATGCCTATTGGTATGTCTCACTTCAAGGATTTATACAGTTATGATCCCCTCACTTTTGTTGAGATTGTTTTTGGAGATAGCAGGTCCCCTATGGATAGAGAGTGGATATAGGAAAGTCAAAATATTATCAAATAACCAAAGACCATTTGCAAAGGGCTCAAAACCGGTAGAAGTTATATGTTGACAGACATAGAGTGGAGCACACTTTTAAGGTAGGGGACTTTGTGTATTTGAGGCTACAACCATACAGACATGTATCTAATAAGAAAATGGCACTAAAAAGATCAAACCTCATTTCTATGGGCCTTACAAGGTGAAAAGGAAATTTGGGGAAGTTGCATATGAATTAGAGTTACCATAGAGAAGCAAAATCCACAATGTTTTCCATCTATCATGCCTAAAGAGGGCATTGGGGAAGCATGTAATAGCTAATGAAGAGCTACCACCAGTTGATGAAGAAGGGAACTTGATCTTAATTCCGGAGGAGATTTTGGAGGTGAGGGAGAAACAACTAAGGAACAGGGACATTAAGGAGTACTTGGTCAAATGGAAAAATTTTCCTATAGAAGATGCCACTTGGGAGAATGAACAGGTGCTACAACAAATAGGTTCAAGATTGCTTGTGGGAAAGCAATTTCTATCAGAGGATACTATAATGTTCCCCTCTCCTTGACAAGAACCATGGAAGACTTAGTAGTCTAGTCACCCCTATAGACTATAGTCGCATGGGTAAAAGGGGGTTAGGAGGCGCTAAAGTGTCACTGATGACTTAATGTTATTTTATTAAAGTGACTTTGATAAAGCAAAAAAGAATTATTTGACTTGAGGAGAAAATAAAGTGATAACCTTAGAAAAATAAATAAAGTAACTCAACTGAAAATTAGAAGATGGAGGTATAAAAGAGAGAGTATGGTGCCTCACTCCTCATTCATGTCATTTTTCTCTTGTTCCTTCTTGAGCTATGCAACTTACGTTTTTAGGTTTTTGAGTCAAAAAACCCTAGAGACCGGCTAGGAGGTGAAATATCCCTTTCTTACTAGTCCAAGCTTGGCCAAGGAGGTGAAATATTCCTCCCTCACCATTATATTCAACTACAAGTTGGTTTTTATAGTGGATTGAAGAGACAGGGTGCAATTTTGAAGGTTTTCTGTAGGAAGGGCTCAATGTTGTAGGAGAATCAGTTTGATTTGGGTAGGAGAAGGGATATCTAAGGATAATATCTTTCCTGGAGGGTTTGATAGGAATAGAGTGCCCTTTCTCACCCATTAGTGGAAGTTTTTCTCTGCATATTTATTTATTGTGATCATTGGACAAATTTATGAAGAGGATTGCACTATCCATTGGGTATTGAGTGAGTTGAAGGTGTAGATCTGATATTTTTGACAAATGTATCTCTCCATTGGCATTCTTCATCACCCAATCTACAATTTGGAAGTGTTTTCCATGGGTTATAGGGATTCCTTGAGGGAGGTCGAATATCTTAGGGGTATGCAACCAGTTTGGGCGCATCTCCACTAGGTCTGAAGGTGTTATGGTCTTAAGGGAAAGAAATTGATCTTGTATGTACTTGGGAGCTGCTACGAAATACCTAGGAGGACTCACATCTCTTTTTAATTATATCTTGGTGGAACATTCAACTCATAGTTCTTATTCTCTACTATATTATTCCATATTTGTAGATCCCATGTATGGAGGTCATCATATTATCTAAATAAAGGTCAGATATGAAGTTATTGAGTATTTTCTTGTGTTATCTTTCTTGTATCTTGTTATCTCCATGTATCCTGTTATCTCAATCCAACCCATCCAACGCAACTCTTAGAAGAAAAAACTGCAAAAACACTCAAACAATAACACAAACAAGTCAAAAAATAAACCTAAGTTCCTAGCAAATTTGCTTGGGAAAATTACATCCAATACCTAAGTGACGTGTTGGGTTACTTGAACATCCTCTCAAATGTTACCAAACACACCTGTCAGCGTATGAAACGATACCAGCTTACCTGTTAAAAAACTAAATAAAAAACTTAATCCAAGCAAAAACCTAAACCTAAGGTCATTAATAACAACATCAATCATTATTATTCTAATCACATTAACTAATTTTTTTAATGATGAATGAACATGTTTTGCCATTCAAGGAGGTTAATGCTTGAAATCACAACCTTTTATTTATTGTGATGACAAAGAATATCTGTACCATATGAAATCATGTCTATTAAAATCTCATATGTGATTAAAATCCCATTAATTATGGAATTTTTCAATAGTTGTACGCCTATCAATGTAACAAAGGAATCTAAAGGGTGGAAATATTGGTTTTTATTTTGTATTAAATAGTAAAGATAAAGAACATGTTGCTGTAAAAGAAATCCACATCTTGATATCAAAGGGGCATGCAACTCCATGGTAGAGTAGGTTGGCTCACATAGGGAAGGTTTTGAGTTTGATTATTAGCCTGTGGAAGTTCTATAAGAGCTAGGTGTTGGCCTAAGCCAAAGTGTGGTTTGAAGTGGAATATTGAAAATCAAAGACCTTTTTTCCTTCTTTCAAATTTCTCCATATATTCATTTTCCTTCCTTACCAAGGACAAAAGAAGTATATATTCAAACCTATTTAGTGAACTTATTGGCTAACTTATAATGATTAATTTCAATTCATTGTCCCCCAACCTTAAATTATGCATGTTCTGAAAACCATTATAAAAATCCGTTACTACATTAAGATATATTGTCTCGCAATTGAGTAACAGATAGGTTTTTAATTCAAATCCACTATCTTTTTCTTGTTTTTCTTTTTTATATTTTGTATTTAACTAAAAGATCAAATGTATTGAACAAAGATATAACAATGCAATAATAACACCTAATTAAAATGAAATTCACTAAATTCTATCCTC
>ML789778.1:37269-54394 GCA_009831015.1 Picea engelmannii | reverse complement strand
TTTATAGATAGAACTCGGAAATCATTGAGCCCGTGGATGATTAGGTATTTAAAACATATGGTGTGATTTATGATGTTGAAACCAACACTTTGTCAAAATAACATAAAGCTTCTCCTTCCATATACCACTTATATTAAACTATTTACTTCATTCAAATTTGTTGGGAAGATGGATTCTATATTTTGAGGCATGTGTAGCTTCATTTTCTAATGTCTTATATCTAATGATATACATGACGGATGTATATTTTGTTTTTGGGTTTATATTCCACGAGCATCCCTTTATGCTAGTACATTGGCCAATCTATGCTTCTACTCTTGAGAATGTAAAACTTATGGACATCTCGTAAAACTTATGGGCATCTTGTATATAAGCTTTTCAAGAATTAAGAAAATATTTTATGCATCTCATTTTTTCCTTAGAAATTGTTTTAGACGTGGAGGCGTTGCAAGGTAAGCTTCATTGTACTATTTCCAATAAAAAGAGCACAATGGCTTCATACAATGATGGAGGGGGAGGTTGTCACATATAATCTTTCTTTAACTCTCAAGTGATTTATGGGAGTCGAATCCTTTCACTGAATTCAAAGTCAACTACTATCAACCTCTATGTGTGTTCATGAAGAAAGCCATTAAGTCAAATAGGTTTTAACGTTCTAAGAAAGTATGCCACATAAACATTTAATGAAAGCATAGAAATTCAAGAGTATGTCATTTCCAATGTGTAAGTCCATCATAGAACAATCTAAGTTATCTCCAATGTGTATGTCCATCACAAAATAATCCAAGTTATCTTCAATGTGTATGTCCATTACAGAACAATTCTATGTCTATCATATAACAACTCAAGGTAATCAACACATCATGTGCTCCATATGACATGAAGAATATTCAATCATGGTGTAAACACTTCCAAAGTAACCTCGAAAGCTAAAACTTTTAAACCCAATTGATAAGAATGTGTCCCTTAATTTTTGCCAAATGTTGAAGATTTTTCAACATGTGCATGGTGAGTGTGTGCCTTCGGAACCACCATGATGCCTAGAGGTGGAGAGATTTAGTGGTACAACTTTTTGAATATATTAAGATGGCATCTATTCACTTCTGCAAATTTTAAGGCCTTGCTAATTGATATGCACCTTTTAAAATACCTAAAATCGATTTGAATATCAATGTTTGTGAACTCTCGACAATATTTAGTTACACAAGTGAGAAGCTTCATATAATGGAAAATGATTTTTACAATCGTGTTTAGTGGGGCAAGATGAATGCTAAGATGATATTTGAGAAAGAATGCTAGGATTGGTAATCAACATTACAGATGTCAGAAGCACAAATGATTTTAATTCTGAAGCACTTGATAGTGATATACGGTGGAGGACCATTTAAGTAGAAATAACTTTATTTTCTTTTTGAAATAAGATGGCAAAGTATGGTTTCTTCCAAAATTTCTTTTACGTATATGAATTTGCAAACCTTAAGCTTCATAGGCACAAGCAACTTGAAAATTATGCATGAAAATAAAATAGTAGTAGAGATATCGTCAATCTTTCAAGAATTCCCCTATGTTATAGAAGCATATGGTTGTTTTATCCAATACTATTGTTCGCAGTATAAAGGATTCAATGATATTGGGAAAGGAATTAATTAATGTAAATCAAAATCAGATGAAGTATAATAATGAAGGGTGGTTCATCATCTAGAGTCTATTATGTTTGGTCTGTTTCACAAGAAAAACAAGATCATGTCATTGGTTGGGGTCATCCCCCTACTCAAAGTATTGCTATGTTGATTGAATATTGTTATTCTTGAAAATAATGATATTATTTTGGATATTTTTTTCATCTTAAAGGAAAATTTCATAATGATAAACATTGATTAGCAAGAAGAGGATTAAATATTATATTTATCTTTGCTATTGGACAAAATTCAATATTTTAGTATTGTAATTTAGTTAAATTTATTGGGATTTAATTAAATTTATTTTAAAAAATTTAGTATTGAGATTTAGTTAAGTTTATTTTAAACAAGTATTTCATAAAAATGTCTTTGTTTATTTATTATGATAATTCCAATTGATTTATAATATCATTGTTGTTTACATATTCATTTATAGGGAATTGAGAAAATGGAGGAATTGAGAAAGTATGTATTTTCCCCCCTCTAAGGTTCAAGTCTCCCCGACATGAGACTACATAAACCTTGGATGCTATCATGACTACATAATCTTGTTAATTTGTAACGTACTCAACCACCCACAGGATGGGTATGCTACTTCAAGCACGCTTCAGAACTAATTTTGAATTCTGATAATTCTTAATTAATAAAGAGACATGAACTATTCACATGCAGAGTTCAATATTCATGCTACAACATAAAGAAATGAGACATATGCCATGCACAAAAATAACTAGCAAGCATGCATATTATAGATACGAATTTCATAGATAAATAAATAGACAACGAAAATAATCATACAAGTAAATGAAACCATGACACAGAGCACTTATCTTTAATGAAATGAATCACCAACTGGCTGTAGACCAAGGACATTACACCCAACCGTAGACATTGTTGTTACAAGTATTAACAATAATGTCACCCCCAAGCCAGGGATATGAATCCACGAGGATGGTTCCAGAGTGTCACTCAACTTCCCAAACCAGTCAAAACTCAAGATCTCACAGGCTTCTCAACACACACAACAATACAAAGTACACCAACTCTCTTCTACCTAGCCTGCACAACCCAAGAGAATGAACTCCCTTCTCTTCCACATAATCCCTCATGCTCTCCACCTCCTTCCAAGGATCCAGTGCATCTGGTCAAGAATCTCCATGCTGGGACTCTCAAGATTCACAGTTGTGGGAAAAACTTAACACATGCCAATGCATATCGAACATGCATGCATTAATTCATGGCTAGAATACACCAACAATCATTACTACCAACCAAACCATGGATCCTCTCCACAATTCGTTTTTCTTTCCCAAGCCAAGATCAAAATGAATGAAGAATGAAGAGTGGGTGAAATAATGAATGGAGAGATAACATAATGAAAGGTGTGAACAATGAAAAATTAACAATGAGTGAGTGAGTGGATGAATGAGTGAACCCCCAAACATACCAAAGATGGGTTTATATAATTGTTGGAATTAGAGAACAACATGGCCTTCCCCCAAGAAGTTCATGTAACTGATATTCTCCATTAAAAAAAAACAGGTAAATCAAAAATAAAAAATAAAAAATAAACACTTAGCCCCTCAAGCCCCCTCTCTTGTGGAATCATAGCCCCTTATAACTCTTGTCCTTTTCCATCTAGCAGCCAATGATGTATTTATTATTAATAATGATCAAAATATTACATTTCCTCGACACACTGGCCTATTTTAACTTTTTTGGCACTCTGGCCTTTTATAAATTAACAAAATACATTATTTAATATGGGGCTCAAAACCAGGATATTACATTCTCCTCCCCCTTATTTTGGCATTGTCCTTAGTGCATATACAAAACATAAATCAAAATTTCAAAATTTATTCAAAAAGTTACGGGTACTTTGCCTGCATGGCATCGTCATGCTCCCAAATAGCATCTTCAGGACCGTAGCAGGTCCAATAGACTTTCACCATCTCTATAACTCGATTCTGGAGCATTTTAACTTTTCTGTCCAATATTCGCATTGGTTGGACCTGAAAGTCTCCCTTTGTCTCTACGTGAATCAGATGCCAAACAATAACATGGTTAGGATCATGTACATATTTCTTTAGCAAAGAGACATTAAATACATTATGCACATTCATGGAAGAAGGCAATGCAAGCATGTATGCAACTAGCCCTATTCTGTCCAATATCTCAAATGGGCCACCGAATCTGGTTGCTAGCTTTGTACAACTACCCAACTTCAAAGAACTCTTCTTGAGATTCACTTTTAAAAGAACATGCTCCCCGACTTTAAATTCTCTAGATATTTTGTTCTTATCTGCATAAATTTTCTATCTATCTTGAGTTGTCTTTAAATTCTTCTTAATTCTAACCATTTGGTCTTCCATATCCTTGAGCAATTCTGGCTCAAGTACCACTCTATCTATTGGGTTGTTCCAACCCAATGGAGTATTGCATTTCCTACCATACAAAGCTTCAAATGGGCTCATTTTCAACGAAGGTTGTTACCCATTATTATAGGCAAACTCAACCAAGTGTAAGTAATCTTCCCACTTAGAAGGCTTATCCATCACATAGATTCTTAACATGTCTTCAATTACTTGGTTGACTCTTTCTATATGCCCATCTGAATGTGGATGGTATGTTGTGCTAAAGTTCATATTTGTACCAAATCCTTGAAACAATCCCCTCCAGAAATTTGAAGTAAACTTTGTCTCCCTATCTAAAACAATTTCCTTAGGTATCCCATGCAACCTAGAAACCTCCCTCATGTAAATTTCTACAATATTAGTTGTTGTATGAGTCATTTTTACAGGAACAAAATGAGAATCCTTTGTCAATTTATCAACCACTACCATGATTGAATCATGTTGTCTTGTTGTCCTAGGAAATTCAGTTATAAAATCAATGGTTACCACTTCCCATTTCTTCTTTGGAATTGGTAATGGTTGTAGAAAACCCGCTAGATTCCTATGCTCAACCTTCACTCTCTGACATTCCATACATTTGGCAATGTAATCAACAACATCTTTTTTTATTCATGGCCAAAACAATTGGCTTCTTACTGTTGCAATTGTTTTCTGGTAACCGGGATGTTAGGCATACATAACATTATGCATTTCTTTTAATACCAAATTCCTAAGTTCTCTGGAACTAGGAACATCAATTCTATTTTTATGCATAAGTAATCCATCTTCCTTCATCTCATATTCTTTATTTTTTTTATTGTACATTTTCTTGCTGTAAGCTTTCTTTTGCCTATAGGTAATTTTGATCTGTAACAACATCATCTAAAATTCTACTCTTTAAATCTGATTGATGCATACTAATGGTTGTAGCATGCATGAGATGTACTCTTATACTAAGTGCATCGACAACTTTATTTTCCTTTTCTTTGATATGCTTGATGTCAAAATCATATTCACTTAAAAATTTCAACCATCTCATTTTCCTGGCCTTCAAAGTTGGTTGTTCAAAAATATATTTCATACCACTATGGTTTGTTCTTAATTCAAATCTCTTCCCCATGAGATAACGCCTCCACATATTCAATGTGTGAACAATGGCAGCGAGTTCCAAGTCATGTGTGGCATAGTTCCTCTCATGTTCTTTAATATTTCTAGACTCATAACCAACGATGTGTCCATTTTGAGCAAGGACTCCCCCAAGTCCTTCCTTGCATGCATCTATACATACCATGAAAATTTCATTTGGGTCAACAATATTTAAAATAGGAGCACTAGTAAGTAATTCTTTCAATAATTTAAATTTCTCTTCACACTCAGATGCCCATTCAAATTTAATTCCCTTCTTTTGCAAAGAAGTGATGGGATGAGAAATTTTAGAGAACCCTGCTATAAATTTTCTGTAGTAACCATCTAATCCCATAAAATATATGACTTCTGAAACATTCCTGGGTGTTGGCCATCCTCTAATGGCTCCAATCTTCTCTGGATCTACTGCTATACCTTGCTCTAAAATAATGTGCCCCAAGTAATGGATCTGTTCTTGGTAAAAGGAACACTTACTAAGCTTGGCATACAATTGATGTTCCCTCATCACTTGTGATACCAATCTTAAGGTGATTTTCATGCTCTTCCTATGACTTAGAATAGATAAGTATGTCGTCTAGGAATACTATGACAAACTTATCCAAATAATTTTTGAATATGCCATTCATTAAGCACATAAAGACAGCTGGTGCATTAGACAGTCCAAATGGAACCACCACAAATTCAGAATGCCCATATCTGGTTCTAAAGGTTGTCTTATGGATGTCTTCTTCCTTTATTCTTACATGATGGTATCCTGATCTCAAGTCTATCTTCGAAAATATCTTTTCCCCTCTTAGCTGATAAAAGAGGTCATTAATTCTGGGTAGAGGACATTTGTTCTTCACAGTGGATTTATTCAGCTGTCAAAAGTCAATACAGAACCTCAATGTTCCATCCTTATTTTTGACAAAGAGTATTGGTGCTCCCTAAGGTGAAACACTTGGATGTATGTACCCTTTCTTCAACAATTCTTTGAACTGCATTTGTAATTCTTATAATTCTAGTGTACTCATTATGTAAGGTGTTTTTGATATCAGGGAAACTCCTGGCACTAAATCAATAGAGAAATCTATCTCCTTGTTTGGTGGCAACCCTAATATTTCTTGGAATACATATTCAAATTCTTGTAGTACCGGAAATTCTTCAAGGCTTGGCCCGTTTGTCTTTTCTGGCTCCTCCACATGGGATGCATACAATTGATATCCTTTTCTGAAACATCTCTTCAACTATAAGGATGAAATCTCCCTTATAGAGATGGGTCTTGGAAGTCCTTTCACAGTGCTTTGTTTTCCTTCTTCATCAAGACATGTAAATGTCTTGTAATGACAATATAGGACACCATGATACTTGTCCAATCAATCCATTCCAATTAGAATATCATAAGACCCTAATGGTATAATATTTATATCAACATTAGTATTAACCATTAAGACTTATGGAACAACCTATGACCATATCATGGATTCTCCTTTTAGTTCCAGTGGCTAGCTGAACCAAATTTGATTTTTCAATCTTACTTTTCTCCGAATGTAATCTATCCACTATTTTAGGATCAATGTAACAATTAGTTGCTCCTGAATCAATTAAAATAACAACAGAATGATTAATGATGTTATCTTCCACCTCGATTATATTGGATTAGTACTCTGCTTGTCGATCATCTAAGGCTACATATATTATTCCCATGTCTTCTACTATTGTAGCCTCTTGGATGTTGTGCACGATCTTAACTTTTTCTTTTATGTGAGGGAAATACTTGTATAGGTGATCTTCTTTGCATCCCCAACATTGAATTGGTGGTCTTCCCCTTTTCCCCAATGAGTCTTCTCTCTTGGATTCATCCATATCATACTGGTCAGGCTGATTTTTGTTTGGGCTATTTCTATTGAAAGGAGGTTTGAATCCTTTCTTTCTCTGGTCAGACTTCTCCTTCTTCTTATCCTTCCAAGATTTCTGCAAAGACTATCTGCCCTTTCCTTGCTCATGTAGGTACTTAGCCATCCTAATGGTCTCAGTCAAAATCTTGGGTTCATCATATTGAATCTTCTCTTTATAAAAGGATGGAAGTCCACTCAAAAACCTCTGTATTTTCACCTTCTCATCTTTTATAAACCCCGCATACTTTAGCATCCCCAATAACTTCTTTTCATACTCTTCCATGGCTATGCTTCCCAGCATGAGTTCAAAGAATTCCTGGATTTTCTTGTCATAGAATTTCTCTGAAAGGTACTTCTTCTGAAAAATATTTCTTGAACTGCCTCCAAGTGATCCTACTCTCATTAATGTGCTCAACTTGCCTCAATTGATCCCACTACATAACATCTTTCCCATGTAAATGGTATGTGGAGATTTTGGAATCTAGGTTTGATGAGTAGTTATGCAATTGAAAATACCTCCCGAATCCAAGCAACCATGCTTCAACATCATCTTCCCTTTCTCTTTCACCATAAAATGATGGTGGCTTAAGCTTCCTCAACTCTCCTTGCAAACTATCCAATTCATATCTTCTTCTTTGGTTCCTAACAGGAGACACCTCTGGACTACTTATGGAATCTTCAGATGCATAAAATTTCCTTGTTAAGTAAGGAGGTGAGTGATGTCTATGGGTTTTGCTAGCACTTCTTGAATAACCAACTCTTCTATAGTTATATATTCTTTCATGATATTTTCCCTCTTCCTCTCGTCTTTAGTTTGATCCATTCTTTGTTTTCCTCTAAAACTGATTTAATATTTGCATTACTGGAGCATTTATCTGGGTTTTTTCTCTCATCAAACTCTCATTGTCTACTTTGTAACTCTGCACTTTTATTTTCAGGCTTCTCATAGTCTCTAATAAGGTTTCTTGCCCCCCCCTACTCCTGTGCCCATTTGATTATGTCTCTGCGTTACCAACATTGATATTTTTCCCTTTGGCCTCTTTATCATGGTTGTAAGCTCCCTCTCCTTATTCCATTTCTTGAATATGCATTCTTATACTGAACTGATATGTTTATACCCCCTAATTATGTAAAATGTGCAAGCAACCATTTTGTTAAAATTATGCATATTATAATTTTTTTTTCAAACAATGCTACAAGTCCTTTTCCTGCTCAATTCATGAAGAAATATATTATCATTCTCCAAATTATAACAATCCAATGTTATTCTCCTCTTAATCATATTTCTAATGATTGTACTCTTGCCCCAATATGATATTTGAGCTGAAAATTATGGCTTCCCCCAAAAAAAGTCACTTTCAGCCATTTTTTTGTTTGTTTTGCAATAGGATCTTGTCGAATTATTCCACGGCCCCTTTAAATCAGTACACAATTCGAATTATGCACATGCGCTTCCTTCAGTCCACTTTCCTTGTGATTAGGGCTCTAAACCACAGGCTTAACCACTCTAAGTAACGTTCCTGTAGCGCTTTTCCCTTATTCTTCTACACAGGAGCTTGTTCGAAAAAAGTGTGAGGGATTGGTTACTTCTAGGCCCTTCACGCCTCAATCCACTTACCTTATCATGAGACTGACATTGGAACCAAGTCCTCCAGACTTCGTCCTTCGGGCTAATCTCCCTTTTCATCTTCCAACCCTCCTGGAGTAACTTTGTCGAAACACTTATATTAACTCCACTGGTAGATAGGACGGTTGAGATTTAATCTCCCGTCGATTAGACGATCCTGACTCATCTAGAGGCTTCAACGAGATCAACGGTCATGACTTAATTCGATGTTGATATGGACAACCTTAATCAATTCAGGACTTCGACGCTCCTGGACTCCGAAACATTACAACTCCCAAGTCGCTAAACCCCCCTAGAGTGATACCCGTCGAAGTTCTTACCTTATCCTTCCACTGTTAAATCGGATGGTCACGAGAACTCTCGGAGGGTTTTAGATCAACGGACCACGTGAATTCACAACTTCGACCTTCGACACTTTCGCTGGTAGAAATGTTGTACATTCCTGGAGGCCATAATCCCATAGATGACATGGCATGCTGATGTCACCTATGGTGAGGTGTGCCTTTGGTACTTGTGCCACGTGTCACTAGAAAATTAATAGGTTGGGATCCACAAGGTACCGAATTCAAGTGACACATGTCCCCACACAGCAACCCTTCCATGTGGCATAAGACATGTCATCAACCCAATGGACGATCCAAATTCTCCGCTCTATATCTGACGACCTACAGGACTCCCGAATTCTTCCCTTGATCTAATGGTCGACGAGATTTTGGGACTTCGAAACTCCAATTTAAAACTCTCAAGTTGTTTAAATTTCCCCAGACTTACACCTGCCGAAGCAGTCATAAAGTGGCGATGATTGCTTACCGTCAGTTATCACCCTTGATTACTCTATCCTTTGACTATTGCTAGATCCGATGGTCAACATTAATCCCGAAGTCCTTCCGTCGATCTAATGGTCAACGGGAATCCAGGACTTCAACTCTTCGAGACTCCAGGTTATAGCAATTATAAAATGCTTCGATTCTTCTGGATTTAAACTTCTCAAAGTGGTCAACGTCAGATGACACTGATCAATGATTGAGATTTCACCCAAGCCTCCTATCAGATTGAATGGTTAGTAGGACTTCGCGACTTCGGCCTTTTTTATGCTTCTGCCCTGTCTCCCATAATCACCGAAGTGACGAAGTTATAGAGTCTCCATCTCCAACTTGGCTTCGATCGACGACTGACGATCAACCAACTCGATTTGATGGTTGGGACTTAATCCCACCCAACCCCTAGTTTCACCTCTATCCAACGGTTCTCGTTCAATTGAATTCCGATCTACCGATCCAGAACTCCTTGATTCAACGTTTGTGATTGCTCCCGAATTTCTACAGGGAACGATCAAGATCCTATGATCCTTTACAAAGGATTTCTATCCTACACGATGCTCTAGGTCCTGCGTGATCTCTGCAACACTATCACTCTTGAGCTTCAAGATCTCAATGACACATTCATTCTTAAGGAAAATACCATAATACTCTACCCAACAGTTCCGACCCATACCGGTCTGGTGTTTCAACCAGAAGCTCTGATACCAATCTATAATGTACCTAGCCACCCACAGGCTCAACACACTACTTCAAGCTCACTTATGAACTAATTTTGAATTATGATAAATTCTTAATTAATAAAGAGGAATGAAATATTCACATGTAGAGTTCAATATTCATGCTACAACATAAAGAAATGAGACACATGTCATGCAAAAAAATAACCAACAAGCATGCATATTATAGATACAAATTTCATAGATAAATAAATACACAACAAAAATAATTATACAGGTAAATGAAACCATGACAGAGATCACTTATCTTTAATGAAATGAATCACCAACTGGATGCAGACCAAGGACATTCCCAACCATAGACATTATTGTTCCAGGTCTAAATAGTAATGTCACCCCCGAGCTAGGGCTGTGAATCCACAAGGACGGTTCGAGAGTGTCACTCAACTTCCCAAACTAGTCAACACTCAAGCTCTCATAGGATTCTCAATAGACACAAAAATCCAAAGTACACCATCTCTCTTCTACCCATCCTGCACAACCCAAGAGAATGGACCCTTTCTCTACCACATAGTCCCTCATTCTGTCCACCTCCTTCCAGAGCTCCAGTGCATTTGGTCAAGAATCTCCATGCTGGGACTCTCAGAATTCACAGTTGTGGGAAAAACATAACACATGCCAATGCATCTCAGACAGACACGAATTAATCCATGGTTGGAATACACCAACAATCATTAATGCCAACCAAACCATGGCTTCTCTCCACAATTCGTTTTTTCTTTCCCAAGCCAAGATCAAAATGAATGAAGAATTAAGAGTGGGTGAAAGAATGAATGGAGAGAGAACATAATGAAAGGTGTGAACAATGAACAATGAACAATGAGTGAGTGAGTGAATGAATGAACGAACCCCCAAACAAACCAAATATGAGTTTATATAATTCTTGGAATTAGAGAACCACATGGCCTTCCCCCAAGAAGTTCATGTAACCGATATTCTTCATTTAAACAAAAATGGGTAAATAAAAAATACAAAATAAACACTTGGCCCCTCAAGCCCCCTCTCTTGTGGAATCATAGCCCCCTATAACTCTTGTCCTTGTCCGTCTAGCAGCCAGTGATGTATTTATTATTAATAATGATGAAAACATTACATTTCCCAGGAACAATGGACTGTTTTAATTGTTTGGGCATTCTGGCCTTTCATAAATTAACAAAATACATTATTTAATATGGGGCTCAAAACTGGGGTATTACATAATTGAAACTGAATTTTCAGTTATTGAATTGTAGGAGATGCTATAAAGAAGCCGGTGATTTAAGTGAATGCTAGGGAATGTTTGTTGTTTCTGCTGAAAACCAAGAAAATAGATTCCAAAAGAAAGAGTTTGTGTTTCTATGAATTTGCCACTGGTATGGTGTATATTGATGACCATGAATTAAAACATCCTATAACATCACCAACCACTTAAAAGTGTTTCCCTTTGGGGTCTTCCCCTTCTGTACTAACTCGGAATTACAAGATTTTTTTGAAACATTATTTTTCTCTTTGCAAGAATACTAAATGTTGCCTACATTTTTGGTCAACAATACTTAGCCAGCAAAGCGTTGCCAAGCTCCCCCTCAAATCAAAATGAAGAGGAAACTGAAAAAGATCATTCCAATATATTATGTTCATTGTGATATCATCTTACCAGCCTTTCTATTTTCCCTTACTTGGCTTGATTGAATCCGAAAGGCGGATATTGTCGATTTCAATAATATTTTCTTGTAAGAGTTAGTAATCTAGCTTTTACAAATCCCGGTCATGATCGTGGAAACAAAGTTTAATCTTCTTTTAAATCTCATTTTTCTTCATCTTTTTCTTATTACAACACTTGAAAAAAATAAAAACAAACTAATGAATTTATTATTTTTGTAAAATTATCTATATAAGTTTCATTCATTTTATTTTCTTTATTAACTAGTTTTGATATTTACAAACCTTTTTTTATTTTCTTTACTTACTTTATCTTTTTAGTTATCTTATTATTTATTATACTCTTAACTTTTAAAAGAAAAATAAAAAATATATTATCACATCACTACAATGTTACTTTAATTTAATTTTGTAGTCTTTAAACTAATTTCTTGTTTAATAAATTTTTCTTTTAATTTACTCACTTTAGCATTAACATATTTACATTAACTCTTCATTTGTTTTGTCTAATTTTACTCTTTTACAAAATAAATACAAAAGTATTATTAAGTTAGGGTTTTCTTGTACATATTTTTCTTTAGTTGTTTAATTTCTTTTAAGTTTTGATTTAACTTTATTATTTCAACTTTATGAACTCATTCACAGAAGAAGATACAAAATTATAAAGTTGCAAAACTATACAAGAGTCAAATATTAAATAAAAGCATACTTTAACTCACCATTCAAAAAAGCATACTTTACATCTAATTGGTGAAGCTTCCAATGGTATTTTGTAGCTAGTGCAATTAACATTCTTATAATGTTTAATTTAGCTATTGATGCAAATGTTTCTGCATAATCAATGCCCTCTTTCTATGAATACCCTTTTTCCACCAACCTAGCTTTATATTTATCTATACTACCATCTACTTTGAATTTAGGTTTGTATATCCATTTACATCCTATGGGCTTTTTATCTTTAGGCAATCCAGTCAATTCCCAACTTTTGTTTTTCATTATAGAGTCATATTCTTCCTCCATTGTTTTTCTCCACTCTTCATGTTCATTAGCTTCATTAAAACTCATGGGTTCTATGAAATTTGAAATATTACTCATTAGGGCATAATCTTTATATTTTTCAGGTAGACGAGCTTGTCGTGAAGATATTCTCAATTGGCTGGTGACTTCTTCTTTGTTTTGTAAAGATTATTCTTCACTACTGGATGTATCCATGTCTCTAGGTGCCTTTTCTTGTTGGTGCTTCTCTTCTTTAACCTCTTCATCTTCAAGAAGTACATGCCATCCTTCATGATTGTTGTCTTCATTGTTTCCTTTTGTCTATTCATGGAAAATTACATCTCTATTTGAAAACACTTTGTGAGTAGATGGATCAACAATTTATATTCTTTAAATTATGAACAGTACCTATAAAAATACATTTGATAGCTTTAGCATCAAGCTTCTTAATGTTCTCCTTTGGAATATGTGCAAAAGCCTTACACCCAAATATCCTCAAATTATTAATTGTTGGTTTAGAATCATACAAGGCTTCTAAAGGAGTTTTATGATTAAGACACCTTGTTGGACTTCTATTCTTTAAATAAATAGTAGTGCTAATGGCCTCAACCCAAAACACATTTGAGAGATTATTACCTTTCATCATACTTCCTGCACACTCCACCAAAGTTATGTTTTTCCTTTCTGCAAGTTTGTTCTGCTGTGGAGTGTGGGGTACTGTAAATTGTTGTACTATTCCATGATCATTGAAATACTTGATGAAGTTCCCTAATCTGTACTCTCCTCCTTGATCCGATCAGAGGATTTTGATGGAATTTCATGTTTTCTTCTCCACCATGTTTTTAAATTCCTTAAAATATTCAAAAACATCACTCTTTCTCCTAAGGACATACACCCATGTGTACCTTGTGCAATCATCAATAAACAATAAGAAATAATAAGCACCTCCTAGCGACCTTGTCTGCATTGGTCCACAAACATCAGTGTGCACAAGTTCTAATATATCTCTTTTTATCCTATCAGGATTAGAGGGGAATTCATATACGTGCATATTTCTTAATGCACAAACTTCACAAGCAATATACTCATTCTTCAACATAGGGAGTCCTTCAACCATACTTTTTTTTTTTGTAATAACAACAAATCATGATAATTAATGTGACCATACCTTTGGTGCCAAAGAGGTTCTGTAGGCATAGTTGCAGAAGTCAATGCTTGATGATTCTTGTTGGTGACATCAAGTTTGTACATACCTCCAAGTCTGACTCATGAGGCAACAGTTTTGAAATGATCCTGCAAGTCCTTCACTATACAACCTGTCTTGAAGAATTCGACTTTCAAATTATGATCTGTAATTGTGGACACAAAAATCAAGTTTTTCTTTATCCCAGGGACATACACAACATTCTGAATGTGTCTGATAGTACCATTCAGAAGCGTTACTAGAATATCTCTATATCCCTTGATTTGATAAGAATGATCATCTCCAAGATAAATATGGGCACCATTATGTGTTTCTTTAAAGTTTATATATAAATTCTTATTACGTTTCATGTGGATTGAAGATCCAGAATCAACAAACCATGCGTCAACATCATCAGTTTCAGCAGACAATGCAACATTAGACACAAACAATTTGAGATCTTTTGAATCAAAATTCGAGGTTTCTTCTGCAAAATGTCCTGAATGTTTTCTATTTTTATGCCTAGCCTCATCATTTTTATTCTTATAACTTTCTTTGGCAAGATTCCCAGTCCTACCACAATAGAAGCACTTCGGTTCATTTCTATTAGATGACATACCTTGATTTGTCTTTGGAAATGACTTCCTTGAAATGAATTTCCTCCTCTGCCTCCTTCTCCTAGTTTCCCTTTAGGGAATTTCTTCTTTTTCCATAATGCTAAGTCTGAATTTTGAGGCTTCAAATTCATGTGCCTCTCTTCTTCTTGCAGCAATATAATTGTCAATTCCTCAAAGGTAGGATATTTCTCTCTCCCTGCAAGACCTGTTATAAACATTTGATAGTCCTCTAGCATTCCATTTACATAAATTGTGACAAGATCAATGTTTGACACTTTTTCTCCTATATCTCCCAATTTATCTTTCATGTCTTTAATTCACCCAAGAAAAGTACTAATAGATTCATTTATATGAATTTTAATACTTAGAAATTTACTCTTCATAAAAAGAATGTGATTTGTATTATTAGTCTAATACAACTCTTTGAGTACTTTCTAGGTTTCACTAGAAGTCTTAGCATCTCTAATGTGAGGAATTATATTATCTTTCATGGGAATTCATAATAATACATTGGCTTTGTTCTCCCGCTTATCCCAATCTTGGATTGTTTCCGCTGTCACACTTGCAGTCTCATTGGGTCACGCTTCATCTCCTTTCGCGATCGTCCATACACCATAACCTTCCATCAAGGTTTGCATTTTGAATTTCCAATTTACGAAATTCGAGCCATCCAATTTATTGGCTTCATTGAGTTAAGTTTCAACAAGTCGATTCTCCATCCTTGCAAACTCTTTCATGTATAAAAATCACAACAAACTTTCAAGTGTTCCTATGATAAGATTACAACATCGGATATAAGGATCGAAAGCTTAACCAATGAAATCCCACCTAGTAAATTCAAGAGGCTTTGAACTTACCACAAATGTCTATCAATCCACATCAATCCACAAATGTACATCAAGCCAAGTAGAATGTCTATCAATTCTAGAACAACAAAGCAAGCTTCTGCAACCGACCACAAGCTTCAAGAGAACTCTCCAAATTTCTTATCTCCAATTCAACAACAAAAAAATTGTATATTTTTGTAGCAGCGATCCCTAGTTAATTTTGGTGCCGAGAGAGAGCGATCCCTCAACAACAAATCAAAGATAAATGATTTATAAGTCTCAGAATCTGGATGGATGCAAGTCTGAAGAGCGAAGGACTTGAAATATGGATGGAAGTGAATCCTTGGGTGTGAAATTCTCTCGGAAACACTTGAAGTAGTTAATAATTCTAAACCAGTCAGTTGTTGGATGGAAGTGAACCCTTGGATGTGAAATTATTAAAATCGATCTGATCAGAGGAAGTGAGAGTGTGAGTGAGTGAGTCCATGTTATTAAGATTTGACGACAACGATGATAGTGGAGAATTATGGATAAGCCTTTAGTCATCTGAGATTTCAACTTCTGATTTTTCCTCTGACAGTAGTTACAACAACAATACTAGCAGTGATGATGATGATGAGATCGACAACAATGCTTGGAATCCAGCATATCAAGAATTTCTAATATGAGATATTGAGGTCTTCTTAACATTTACTGTCCTTAGATGTCAACGATCCTCCTCAACAACGATCATGTGGAGACCGGGCTCGAATCCACCTCAACAACAATGATATATATGACAACAATATAAATTGATAGTGAGAGCAACGATCTCAGTGCTCCAGCAGTGAACAATGACTCCAACGAACAACGATTTTTGAACCCTCAAAAATGATTTTCCAACAGTGAATATCCTCCAAGAAGAATTTAAATTTTAGCAGTGATCCTTCTTTGGAAATCGAGAATCAAGGCTCTCGATCTCTCTTCCAGAACCCAAGAAGAAGCAACAATCTTCCTCTCGGCCTTCAGGACTCAACGCGCTCCGATACCAACTTGAAATAATAATAAATGAGATAGAACAGACTTCTCTCAGGAAAGACAACACCTAGAGGCCATCAAGGCAAAGAAACGTTGAGCATTTTATTAAATCAATTAAAGAGTACATTATATAGGAGGATAAACAGTTTGGACGGTTGAAATCATTAGACGATTGAACCATTATTCAGTTTTCTCCATTATTAAATAATCATTATTTCTAACTTTTATATATATATATATATATATATATATATATGGGGGTTGAGAGGAAAAGTGTTATCTTTATCATCTAGATTCATTTCATTTCATTTATAATTTTTCTTTATCATCTAGATTCATTTCATTTCATTTATAATTTTTGAACACCTTTCCAACTAACTAAATAATTAATGCTTAAATTCCAACTCTTTAAAAATATTTAAATTTTAACTACTTTTTTATTATCCACATTATTATCATTTTCATTTTACAAGTTTCACTAAACAAAATCCACATTATGAACTAATTATTTTAGAAGTTTTAGCAAATCAAATTTACATAGAATACATTTTTTCCTTGATTTAAAAA
>ML789778.1:18953-34994 GCA_009831015.1 Picea engelmannii | reverse complement strand
GAGAGAGAGAGAGAGAGAGAGAGAGAGAGAGAGAGAGAGAGAGAGACTATGCTCCTAACCTCACATATCTAACACAAGAGTGATTATGAATGAGCACTAAAATCATGGGTGTTAGAATTACTTGCTCCATCCTTTATTTATATGAGAGGTACATAAAGGGAGGCCAACAATATCAAGTGGACCTAGTCCACAACAAGCAACCTACAAAATACAAGTAGGTTCACAAATGTAAAGTGATACACTCCAAAGGGATAAAAGTCAAGCTCTAAGGTAATGTCATCAACAAGAAAGGATCTAAGGCATGATAACTGCACAATATTTGTATAATGCTCATCCTCCACAAGTCTCCAAAGACTCTAATTCTCCTCCAAAGAAAATTTCTCCTCCGAGTCCACTACACCTACATGACCACTCCCTCAACTAAAGCACCCTCAAGTCAAGTACAAGCCTCCATGCAAGTGTGCCCATGTCATTTAGGGATCAACTCCCTCCTCTAGAATTCCAAGCGCTCCTCCTTCAAAGCAAGGCATCCTCTAAGAAAGAAACTCTACCTCCAAATATCCATCATGAACAAGTCACATAAGCTATCAACGTCTCTAACTCTCTAAGGAAGGGATGACACATAAACATCAAGCAAGGTCTAGATTCCAAGGGTAAGCCACCTCCACATGTACAAGTCTATCATATACCAACCAAAGGTAATCCATACACCATGCTCCCCACATCACATGAAGCACCCTCGAACATGGTGTAAACACTTTTGGAGTAACCCTTAAAGCTAACTTCCCGTTTTCAAAAATACCTATATTCTCCCCAAGATATCACCCAATCCTATAATAATCAAATTTGTACCTTCTATAGTCACGAAATCAACCCAAACATCATCCTCCATCAAGGCATCACAACCTAGATCCTTAATAAAATTAGAAGGCTCACAAGTGGGAGATGACAGTGTAATATGGTTAGTTAATCTCCTCGGAGGTATACTTTCCCTCATTGAAAATATGGGTTTTCCTACATGCTCCTATGCCTCTTTCAATGTTTGGGTTATCCATCTCATATTCCTATGATCAAGAGTACTAGGTGAGGGAATACATATTGGGATTTCCCATATCCAAGGAGAGTGAGATGTGGCCACTATAGAGCTATGGGCCATGACATTGAAGATTTCCTTGATTTGATAACCAAGTGGGAGACTAGGAAAATATAAAGGTGCAAAAATATATTGAGTTCAAAACCATGGAAGGACACAAAGATTGGGGATCCCATAATTAATGTAGTGTTGGGCACAAACCTATTTTGAGAAGGAAGTATATTTTGGGCGCAGACCTATTTTTGGAGAAAGACCTATTTTGGGAAAGACCTATTTTTGGAAACAAATACCTAATTTTGGAGCGCGCGCAATAGGTGGCAAGAAAAAAACATGCATAAAAAGAAGCAAAATCAACATGCAGGAGGAAAAGCAATGTGACGCACAAGAAGACAAGCCTGACCATGATAGGGTTAGGGTTTTTGACAAGATTGTAACGACTATAAGCCGATAAAATAATATAAATAAGGACCTAGGAGGTCTAAGAAAGGGATCATCATAACCGAGAGAGTTGATTATTATGAATTTGTGGGTTGTTGATGATAATAAGCCTTGTAGAAGAGTCGAGTAAGGTATTCTTTGAGGCTTACGTCACAGGTTGAGGAGCCTGATGTGATATGTTAGCACTAGGAATCACCCTCAGACTATAACGAGGATAAGCCCAGTACCCATCAGTTTATACAGTAAATGTAAATGAGTTGTTGGTGATCAAATGGAGAGGACTCAATGATAATAACGTTCTAACTCAGAAATCTAGAATAGCTTGCATAAGCAATTGAGGTATGGAATCAACTTCAGTCAGTAAGTTGGAGTAAGGGTTAATAGAGGGAAGACTTTAGTGAGGAGAGTGTATAGGTCTGTCGTGGACATCAGGCCTTCCAACATCCTAAGGAGGAAAAACTTAAACGCAAGGTCCTCTTGAATTCAAATCTCAAAGAAACTGAAAGAAATTATAACAACACTATAATATAAGATTCATCATAATATAGTCACAAAAGTCCATGTGAATCAGTCATTCATGAACTCTCTCAATATTAGAGGCAAATAAGATGGAGTAAGAAATATGACTTAGATTAACCAAGATGTCTCAAAAAACAAATACATAACCAGAGAACCAATGTTCTTCATAAAAATATTACAATAGCAGGGAGCCTAGCTCAACCATTTGACCTTAACAAAATATCAAAACTGCCTATATATACTAAAATTCTACAACCACTAGGAATGTGATTAGATCACTGCCTTCAAAGCCTTCATTCAATGCCCTCTATGTTAGGTTGTGCAGACCTCTTTATGTCAGACGCGGTCCAGGCATAGTTATGTGCTTTACAGGAAAAATTTCCCATAAGGAAGCTTCGGATCATAAGTGTGCCTTCATGGATGCTCTCTGCAATGTTTTCCATTTATGGGATGAGGCAAGGTCTCAACTGTTGCCCACAATATTCAATAACTATCTTCATTGGGATTAGGACTGGGTCTGACACCCATAATTGTTCTCAGACGGTGCCAATGACTCCTGTGAGTCCATCCTGATGCCTCGAGGCCATGAATGGTCTTTGACTGTGACCAATGTGAGCTTTACAGGTGGTAGTCTTATATCGTATGCGCAGGGGTGATGTGGAGCGAGGTTCTTTTGTCCTTTGGCATGGCTCCTCTCCATCACTCCATCCTCAATGTGACCTAGGGCCATGACCCTATGCAATTGCACAATTTTGGGCGCTACCAAGGGTGGTATGAAAGAAAACCACTTTTGTCCCTGCAATTCACCATGAACCACCACACGTCCCTTTCCAAAAACCACAGTTCCAATTACAGCCCGCCCTTAGAATTTTAAAACATGCGCACTTTCCGACCCTACAATGGAGTGTGACCATTGATCTTGTGATATGAGATGAGGCTTATTGATCAATGACCCAACTCTGGTGCTTTGGATTGACGGATCAGATATTCCCTATTCGAATCAACGACTGAGATCTGCTTCACGAATTGGCCTTCGGGAATTTCAATTCTCAAACCACATTTCCCTCTAAGAAAAACCTTCGAAGCTAAGGATTTGATGATGCATGGAATTATGGATAATTAAATGGTCCAGATCTATTTTGGGCTTCGGCCATTGATTTTGGGCCTGGAATGAGTCTCTCTGATTGTTTTTCTTTGCGCTCATGGTTGCGGCTTGCGGCCCTTGACAACTTTATGTGATAACATTTGGCTCCACAGGGGATGGAATGCTCCATGTGAGCTGCCAAGAACAAGTAGTTCCAATCGCCTTATGCATTGGGTTATGGAGTCGAGTTCAAAACATTTTGCCGAATACCAACATGTACATTATTCTACTTATAAAAAGGAAAACAAACACCCATGCTCCAGAAAGAGATTATTTATGTACAAAACCTAAACTAACTAACTTTTACAATGGGCTAGGTGAAGGAAAACTTCCACCATAGCCATTCAAATTGCTTGATAACTGAATCCTTCACTTCACCGCAAATAATCCATAAGAAACAAGGAAAGTGTGATAGTTGACTAGTTTCATTATTATGATCACCCAAATTACCTTCAAATGTTGATAAAAAGATCAAGCATGCATGCTCCAAAGCATTTGAAGAGTATAAATTTATGTAATCATTGACAGGGTCATGAAATTGAAGGAAACACATGATTAACTTATGAAAGGTTACCTTCACGTTTTCAAAGCTGCTAACAGCTTGCTTGATGTCCCCTACAGGCACACTTGATTGAAAGATAGCCACAATAATCTGTGGGTCCAAAATCTTCTTACTATGAACCGTAGGTACAAGTGAAAAAAGGATGGATGTAGGTGGTTGTTGATCCACTGATGACTGTGGATTTACTTCAGGCTGTGTATAAATGACCTCTTCATGTGCCTCAATTAAGGGCTGCTCCTGGTCAAATTTTATGTCTTCTGTGACAAGGCCAACCTCTGCATCATCCTTATTGTCTTAATAGTGATCAAATACAAGATAAGTTTTTTGCTCATCATCACTAGGATATTCATAAAAAAGGGGTTGTCTTTCATATCTATGATCATTCTTTAAATCAGTAATTTTATCAGGAAAATAAATGTTAAAAATATCTATTTCAAGAACAGTAGTAACTTCTGCTCCTGGTTGTTCATACACATGATTTTCATCAAGACAGGGATTCTCATGGATACTTGCGTCGAAGAAAAAATTATCCATAGTATTTTCTTCATAGGGACAACAGGCAAAAACTGCCTTACGTTCAAAGTTGAGATGATACTGACTTTGAATCCTGCCACAAGCTCGGAGGATCTCCTCCACTTCCACAAAATCCATGAATAACTGAGATAAATATGTTTATTTCCTTTCTCTCAGGTGAAGGACAAGCTTTGAATGTTGAGCCATGACATAGTAAACCATGGCAGTAGTCTCTGTGGGTCTGATATCTATAGGCATATTATGATACACACAGTAAAACCTCCTATTGAAGACGGCCTAGGCTTCCTCTTCCCCTCTCCTCAAGGCATTAAAATCATCCCACTACTGATCAAGGGACTTGTTCTCACCCCACCACTTCAAAAATGCATTGCATAATTCAACCAAGGAATCAATGGAGTCAGCTCCCAAACATTTAAACCACACAACAACATCTTCAAACAATGAATTTGAGAACAATCTCATGGCAACATCATCATGAACAATCTCAAATTGACCAACAAATTTCTCAAAGGCCTCCACATGCCTCTCAGCTGTAACATGATATTCCCCAGAAAAATGAGGAAGATATTTAAAGAAATCAAGAGGATAAAGATGAAGATGATATGGAAGCTTTAAAGGTTTAAACAACCTATCTCTAATTCTAGTTTGAAAACTAGTGGGCTGAATATGAGGCTTATCACAATGATGGAAAGGCACAACAGTAAAAATAGGATGAGATGAGATTTGAGGAGGTTGTGGATCAGTTTCAACCTCCTCAGGGATGCAAGGGTGATTGAGTTCAGGAGGGGTTTCAATATGAAGCTCGTCTTTATGAGTAGGTTGAGCTGAGGATACAATATCAACATCTACAACATAGGAAGAAATAAATTCTTCTTCTTCCAAGGACGGATATATAAAGGAAGGTTGGCGATCAACCGAATAAACAAAACACAATATGATCCTCTTTATATGTGAAGGGAAAAACAAAAATGAGCTGATAAAGAATAACAAAAGTTCATGAAGAAAGCTCATAAATTGATACATAGTCATTCCATTCATATTTTTGTTAGTAGGATCCTCCCCATTGGAGTCTCTAATTATGGATTTGCCAGGTAGATGATTACAGTCAATTTTTTGTATCCCTCTCTTGTCTACCATCAAGAGTTGGATCTATGTCGTTTTTTCCAGGAAGCTCTTCAATCTGCTCAAATCTGTCCCCAACAACGACCCCATTTATGTTAGCACTAGGAATCACCCCCATACTATAACGAGGATAATCCCAGTACCCATCATTTTATACAGTAAATTTCAATGAGTTTTTGGTGATCAAATGGATAGGACTCAATGATAATAACGTTCTAACTCAAAAATCTAGACTAACATGCATAAGAAATTGAGGTCTGGAATCAACTTCAGTTAGTAAGTTGGAGTAAGGATGAATAGAGGGAATACTTTAGTGAGGAGAGTGTAAAGTTCTGTCATGGACATCGGGTCTTCCAGCAGCCTAAGGAGGAAAAACTTAAACACAAGGTCCTCTTGAATTCAAATCTCAAAGAAACTGAAAGAAATTATAACAACACTATAATATAACATTCATCATAATACAGTCATAATAATCCATGTGAATCACTCATTCATGAACTCTCTCAATATCAGAGGAAAATAAGATGGGGTAAGAAATATGACTTAGATTAACCAAGATGTCTCAAAAAACAAATACAGAACTAAAGAACCAGTGTTCTTCATAAAAATATTACAATAGCAGGGAGCCTAGCTCAACCATTCAACCTTAACAAAATATCAAAACTGCCTATATATACTAAAGTGATGCAACCACTAGGAATGTGATCAGATCATTTCCTTCAAATCCTTCATTCGGTGCCGACTCTGTCAAGTTGTGCAGACCTCATTATGTCAGATGCGGGCCAAGCATAGTTATGTGCTTTACAGGCAAAATTGCCCATAAGGAAGATTTGGATCATAAGTGTGCCTTCATGGCTGCTCTCTGCAACGTTTTCAATTTATGGAATGAGGCAAGGTCTCAACTGCTACCCATAATATTCAATAACTGTCTTCATTGGGATTAGGATTGGACATGACACCCATAATTGTTCTCATATGGTGCCAATGACTCTTGCGAGTCCATCCTGACTCCTCGAGGCCATGAATGGTCTTTGCCTGTGACCAATGGGATCTTTTCAGGTGGCATTCTGATAGCATATGCACAGGGGTGATGTGGAGCAAGGTGCTTTCAAACTTTGGCACAAATCCTCTCCATTGCTCCATCCTCAACATGACCCAAGGCCATGACCCTACGCAATTGCGCGATTGCAGGCGCTACCAAGGGTGGTCTGAAAGAAAACCACTTTTGTCCCCACAATTCACCATGAACTGCCACGCGTCCCTTTCCAAAAACCATGGTTCTATTGCAGCTTGCCCTTAAAATTTTAAAATGTGTGCACCTTTCAACCCCGCAATGGAGTGTGACCATTGATATTGTGATCTGAGATGAGGCTTCCTGATCAACAACCCAGCTTTGGTGCTTTGGATTGACAGATCAGATCTTCCCTCTTCGAATCAATGACTGATATCTTCTTCGCAAATCGGCCTGCAGGAATTTCAATTCTCAAACCAAATTTCCCTCTAAGAAAAAAATCTAGAGCTGAGGATCTGTTGACGCATGGAATTCTGGATAATTAAATGGTCCAGATCTATTTCGGGCTTCGACCATTGATTTCGGGCCTGGAATGAGTTGCTCTGAGTGTTTTGCTTTGTGCTCATGGCTACGGCCTGCGACCCTTGACAACTTTATGTGATAACATGATCTATTTATCCTCATAGAGAGTTCTTACCCTCAATAATGATTGTATTACTAAGGATTTAATGCGCACAGTGCAAGATTATGCAGCAAAATAAATAAAAGAGCAGATAATTCAGATCTTTGTGGACATAGCCCTAGGAGGGGGCGAACCACGATAAACCTTATGTTTTGTGTGATTGCTAATGAATGTTTACTTTCTATTGATCATTAGCTTATGAATGAATGGTTAAAATAGATATATCATCATGCATGCATAGGTTTAAAGATGAATAAATCATAGAAGTAATTGAATTATTAACAAGGATAATGCATAAGGAAGAGAGAACACAATCACAGATCCCCACTCATTCCTAGACTGCAAACACCTGAGTATTGCAGTCACCCATAAAAGCTATCTCAGGTGAGACTGCATTGTGCACCCTGTGCACAGTGTTTCCTTCTGATTTACCAGGAGGGACGATAGTTTTTTAGGGTTTTGTTGGAAACCTGTTGAGATACGAACCTGGGTCAGCCCAAGAAGAAGTCAAAGAAACCAAAAAATGGTTTTGTTGTCAGCTGGAACTGCACATGATTGATTGGACGATATTCGTGGAAGAAACACACGGAGGATGAAAGTATAGAAGGGAGTGTTCAGGCCATGAAATCCAACGAATATGGAGATTGAAAGATGGTTGAAAACAAAGGAACTTGCGTTTACGCAGAAGGACAACAAAAACGTTAAGTTAACATTGCACAAATATCTCGACAAATACGTGTTTAGTGACTTGCATGAGGTATTTTTCTATGATTTCCTGCATTTGTTGCAAGAGTTGTTATTGAGGTTAAAGGAAAACCACCCTACAAATCGAATCATACAGTTGGAGTGGAATCTTGTGGAGATCGCACAGTTGCAACAAGTTAATAACAAATTTATGTGCACAGTAGATTTATGGTTAGACAGTATTGTTGTAGGGTTTATCATCAAATTTGTAGTAGATACCACGATGTCCTACATCGCAACAGAGTAGGATTTTCTAAAGGGACCTAGAGGTAGGTACATCATATTGTTGTATACTTCAATCAAGATTCTATTGTATGACAATGGTGTGATTATCATGGAATCATGCAGGTAAACTTCCCTACGTGCATGGGGGAAGGGGGGAAGCATTGATAGGAGGTTGAGATATGGAAGAGGATATGGATAAGGGAAATAATAAGGAGGCCATGGATCCGATCATGATGGAAGAGGACCAGATAAAGCAGATAATGGAAAGATATGGAAAGATGTGTAGTGGAATACCCTACCAATATAAAATGAATAACAAGAAGAGAGCCATAGCTGATAGAGAAGGCTTGGAAAGTGATGAAGAAGAGGTAGAGGATCTTCAGGCTGTGGAGCATATTGAGGAAATTATGCGTGCAACATATGAAAGGAAAACAAAAGGTCCAAGTTTAGGAACATAAGGAAAAATTCCAATCCATATCACCGTCAGTGTGGAACCTACAACCCCATGTGTGACTAATACAACCAGAAAGAACACCAACATTTATACAACCAAATTTTTGTGGAAGAAAAGAAATAGGATAGGGATACAATAAAGGAAAATCAACTAGGGGAGAAAGTTCATGAAGTAGTATTCAATTATCTACACCACATGGAGGCAGTAGTTCAACACAGTTCAAAATGGCAGGACATGATCCCACAATCAGATTACCATAATTTTGGGGAGAGGCATCACAGGACCCTGAAAAACACTTATTCATCTGTGAGGATATCTGGGAAGAAAAACATATCACAGATGAGGATACAAATCTTGCGCATTTATCTATCACACTAAGAGACCACACATTGGAATGGTACATGAGCCTAGATGTAAAAATTCCATGGGGAGTACCAAATACTATCACAGACGTGAAAAAACTACTGGTAAACAAATTTTAGAAGTCAAGATCAGAATACCAATACATGAATGAAATGATTGAAATCAGGAAAAAACTAGGTGAGTCTATTTGGGAGATTGATTAGAGGTTCAAATGTCTGAAGGTAAGTTGAAATATGCAATTACTGACATGCAACACAGACACTTATTTGTGAACTCACTGTTACCACACTTGAAATACTCGTTAAGACAACAAAAGTTCCAAACTCAATAAGAGGCTCTGCAGGCAGTCTTACAACTAGAAGAGAACCAGTATCAACAGACAGATCCAGCAATAGAGGAGCTGAAGGAGGATTTGAAGAATCTAACATTTCAACTTAATCATAATAAGAGCAAAGAGAACAGAGAAGTTGTTTGGAGTACACTATGTAGGACAAAAGGACATCATAAGAATGAATGTCCAACTTTTGCGTATTATATGGAAACAAGAGTACCAAACCCCTTTCCAACAAAAGGACCATGGTTCAATATTTTTAAAAAACATGGGCATGATCCATATCATTGTCCAATGATGCAAAAGTATAAGAAAGTACCCAAAAGTTCATATTGCAATTTTTGCAAATCAATGGGTCATGATGATAAGGATTGTAGAACAATGGAGCTGACGAGAGAAAGAACTTCAGATACCTATAGGGTGCAAGTAGAAATGATGATAGGACAAGTTCCACCTCACTTCAACCAAGTACCACCACCATACAATAATGCACAACAACAATACAAAAATGTGAAACCGTAGCACAATAATGCACATCCACTGTATAACCCCGCACATTATAGCCAAGAACCACAGTACAACACACCACAAGGAGATTGAGGTGGATGCATAGGTGGAGGATGAGGCAGAGGAGGATTTGAATGAGGTAGAGGACCAGTAGTGTGCCACAACTGCCAACAACCAGGGCATTATGAAAAGGATTTTTCACTTCCACTATCGACATGTATGTACTGTCGTACAATAGACAATGACATAGAAGATTGCCCAACACTCTTGGGAAAGATCCAGGAAAAAAAGAAACAGAACAACCAGAATGTCCAGTGGATTTCTACAGAAGCCAGGGATGATGGTAGAAACATCAATATAGTCACTAGAGGAGGATCCAGGATAGGATATGATGCAACAAAACAAGATCCAATTCAAAACCAATGGGTTAAGAAGAATACTGAGCCACATAAGAAGTTTGACGCGCGGAAAGAAAAGGAAACATTTAAGGAGGCCAGAAAAGAGTTTCTCAAGAAAAATGTCGCATTTACTTTATTCGCACGACAAACTCAGAACCCACCAATGTATGAGATGCCATTCTCAATGGACCATACTAATAAAGGGAAACCTTTAGAGAAAGTAAGTACCATAAAGACTTTTCTGCAATCCTGTGTTAAGTTATTGAATGATCCATCATCTATTAAGTTCTTACAAAATATTCTAGAAAGATGCAACACATAGGTAGAAGGGAAGTTAGAGCAGAAAACAGTCAATCATATTCATACAAGAAGAACAACAAGCAAAGAATTCAGACTAAATGCCAACATTGGGGATTTCAACATGGGAGATATTATACTAGAATTAGGATCTGAAGGAAATCTCTTACCTAATAATACATGGCAGTGTATGGGAGAACCCACACTAGGCTATTCACATGTCCAATTGAAACTAGCAAATCAACATAGAGTGTTACCAATTGGAAGGCTTAAAGGTGTGACAGTATATTTGGATGCAGTGTGCACTTGATCCAAGGGATCAAAAATAAAAATGCTTTGAATTTCTTCAAAACAGACTCGTGCGTAGGCCTCATCCCCACGATCCAAACGCAACTTTAACGGGTACAAACAAACGTCGTATGAGTGAGATATCACATTTTGTTCGCTTTTCCAAACATGGAAAATTTTGTTGATTGTACAGTCCGTATAGTATTGACATGGCATGTCTGTACTGGGCATGTGGCAGGTGGTCGTACTGGACATGTGGCAGGTGGTCATACTAACATGTGGCATAGGATGACATGGCAGAGGTCGACGTGGAAGGTGACTGCCAAATGAGTTGGAACTATCAGATGGAAACACGTGGCATTTATGTGGACCAATTGAATGGTGCCACGTGTCCTAGACATGGGTTGCCACATGGCACCCCCTCCAATGCATAAAATTTTGGTTTCTGTTTGCAAGGGGGTCGAACTTGCGACCTTCGGGGATAGGTGGAAGACTTGGAAGGGGTTGGGCTACCAACCCACCCACATGGTAGTTCTTACCCCTATTTTTTTTGGTTTATATTTAAATTTTTTCTATGGTTACATCTGGGTGCGGAAAGGGTCGGGGCTAAGCCCCAGCACTTGGTTCAACCTTTTTTCCATAAGACCTTACCACAACTTTGCATGGGGTTTAAAAACTCATCCAAAAGTCATCTGACCATGCGCCCTAGCCATATGTCATCACCACACTCAACCACCTACACAGGTTAGCTCAACGAGTTCCGGGTTAAGCGCCTATGGCGTGGGCATATGGGGGACATACGTCCAAGACCTCCACCGGGAAAAGGGACGAGCGCACTAACAATGCATAATTTTTTCAGAATTTGTGGGATGGCGCGCATGCTGGGTTTTTGGCACGGGAAACGCCCGTGATCTAGGTTCTGTCATTCTGGGTACATTTTGGCGAGCAGAGACAACAAATAATTGGGAGAAACTTCCAGGGTGTGATTCCAACTCGATTTTTGGCCAAACTAGGTGCATGAAGAGCCCAACTAGGGGTTTTTGGATGTTCTGGAGCCATTGAATCCATCCATTTCTCATTCTACGCATTATAAATCATTGTTTTTGACACTTTGAGCATTAATGAAAATGATCCATTGGAAGCTGGACCAAATGATGTATCCCAAGAGGGGGGTGAACTCCTTTATCATTTTTCTATGTTAATGTGTGTATTTTGATGGTTGTTTATGACTTTTTATGTTGCTCATGATTATGTAAAAAAATCATTAATCTTTATGTGTTTGTAACTTGATCCTATTACCTAAACACATACCATTTCACTTGCAATTTTAAAGATATTCAAGCCTTTTCATTTTTAGGTTGAATTGGTATCAAAGCATAGGTTTTTGAAGGTTTGATCGTTTGCAAGTGTTTGTTTTCTGATGCTTACAAGGTTGAAGCTCAGAAGAGTAGAAGGTCAAATTGTAGAGCCAAGTTCTCAACTGTCAAGAAGGAGAACTACACAATCACCTCAAGCTTCAAGGAGATATTCACCAAGTATGGCTCACGAGGAGAGTCATGAAACTATTACTTCAGAGGATGAAACTTTCAGAAAATATTTCTATGATATGACAAAGATGGTGAAAGTTTTATTTGAAGAAAGAAATGCAAGATTGCGACGTGAAAGCTCAAACCCTCCAAAGGGTAATAGAGATAGTGGTGATAAAACTCCAAAGGGAAATTGAGGGAATGGTGATTATCCACCTCCTTCACCTCCATCTTCCACCTCTTCTACCATTTCACAACCACGTCCAAGTTTTCCAAAAGAACATGGTAAAATTCCTCTACAAACGCCTTTGCTTAATCTTGATATTAAGTTTGAATTTCCTATGTACAATGGAGAGGTAAACGCTGAGAAATTGGATAATTGGATTCGTCAGATTGAAGTGTATTGTAGGATACAAAGGATCAAAGATGATGAAACTAAGATTCAACTTGCTTCTCTAAGATTGGAAAGTGAAACACTCATTTGGTGGGAAGCCAAAACTCAAGAGGACATGAAGAAACATGGTAAATTTTTATCCTCTTGGAATTATTTTATTGTTGCACTTAAAAGACAATTTTATCCATTAGCATACATGCATAAATCTATTATGGTTTGGAAAAACTTTAGACAATATAAAGGGCAAAGTGTTCAAAGAAACACTCAATAATTTAGAACAAGAGCTTTGATTTTGGGTATAGATTTATCTTCTCACAAAAATTTACTCAAATATATTAGAGGATTGCATAGATACTCGAAGCACACAATACTTATGTTTAACCCTACAATTCTAGATGAAGTTTGTGTACATGAAACTCATTTGGAAGCAAGAGGGAGGAATGAACCTCAAGAGGGAAGAAAGAAACCTTTTGTTCATGGAGACAAAGAAAATAAGAAGTTCAAGGGAAATGGAAGAAAGAATTATTCAGTCAAGAAAGAGGGAGAGAAACTCACATGTAAACACTATTCAAAAGATGGACATGATGAAGACCATTGTTGGAAATTTCATCTTGAAAAGAGACCCAAAAAGTCTAGCCATAAGGGGAAACCAAAGACTACTGCAACTGTAAAACATGATTTAGGTTCTGATTTGGGTGATGAAACAAAGATTACAACCATGGGTTTTCAAGGTAAGGATTCTATTGCAAGTACTAGTTCTTCAAGAAGTAGTAGCCTCAATGAAATTCAACATGAAAAATAAAGAATAGATTTTTTCCACATAAGGGTGATTTCAAAGCATACCAAGATAGATACCATTTTTGATATTGGATCCCAAGAAAACCTCATATCTCAATATATTGTCTAGAAACTAAAATTGGAAACTACTCCACATCCTAAACCATAACCTATAGGATGGATATGTGACAAGAAGGTGTAAACTTAGATTTTCCATCACTGCAAATTTATAGATGATGTAGAGCTTGATGTTATTCCTTTGGATATCTGTGGTATTGTGTTGGGAATCCCATACTTATATGATAGGAGAGTCATATTTCATCGTCATGAGAACAAGTATCATTTGTTTAAAAATGGATTTGAGTACATTGTTAGAGCACATACAAAGAAGTTGAATTTGTCACTTGTAAATGTTGGACAAATGAAGAGATTAGTCAATGCTAGTAAGAATTTTTTCCTCCTGATGATCAAAGCCAAAGACAATTTTGAAAAAGAATCTTTCCAAGGTTGTGACTCAATGTTGAAATCTAATTTATATGAGGTTGCTAACCAATATGATGAGAGGTTTCAGGAACCAAAAGGATTTCCTCCAAAAAGGGCTATCCAACATGATATACAATTGCAACAAGATTGTCCTCTTCCAAACATTATTATGTACAGGATGTCAGTCATGGAGAATGTTGAAATTAAAAAACAAATCCAAGATTTGCTTGACAAAGGGGTCATCATGCCAAGAAAATTTCCATGTGGATCACCAATTGTCTTAGCACCAAAGAAATATGATACATGTCACATGTGTTTAGATTTCAAGGCCTTGAACAAGATTACGGTAAATAATCGTTATTCTCTTCCTAGAATTGATGATTTGCTTGATCAATTGAAAGATGCTAAGTATTTTACTAAATTGGATTTGAGAAGTGGATATCATCAAATTATGATTGTTGAAGGAGACACTTGGAAGACAACTTTTGTTAAGAACCAAATATCAATATAGCATAGAAAAACCTTAGAATAAGTACTCAACGCCTTGAAAAAGAGAGAAACTTAGATAATAAACCTCTTCGAGGGGGAAACCTCCTTATGCCCACATAAATGTACAATTACAAGATGATTCAAAATGAAAATGTCTCCTTGGTATATATAGGAGACTAGGAGGTATAATCACAACTAATGGACTAAATCCGACATAAATAAAATAACATTACTAATATAATATGCTCTAATTAAGGGGTAATGATCCACTATTTAGGGCTTAACATGCCCCTCCCCTTGAGACAATTGTTGTCCACAATGTTTGAGTAACTCTGGATGCTTCTGTATAAAAGACTCATCTTCCCAAGTGGAATCTCCAGTCGATAGTTTCCTCCATTTAATGAGATACTCCGAAATGGATCTATTCCTCAGCTGGTGAATTCTTGTGTCAGTGATGGCTTCAAGATCCGATATGATTTTTCCTTCCTCTTCAAGTTCTGGAAATAGAGTTTGAACTAGGATCTTGTCACCTATAACCTTCTTTAAGCATGAAACATGGAAAACTGGGTGTACTCGTGAATATGAAGGAAACTCCAATTTGTATGCCATAGTACCAATCTTTTGCAACACCTTATAAGGGCCATAGTACTTTGGTGATAATTTATTATCCTTCTTGGCTTGCTTGAGGGACATTTGTTTGTATGGTTGTATTCTTATAAACACCCAATCCCCTACTTCAAAACTTCTTTCACTACAATGTTGATCTGCTTGTTGTTTCATACGATTTTGTGCCATGGTCATATTGTCCTTTAATATTTGGAGAACTTGTTGTTGATGCTGAATGTGATCTTGCACTTCTTGAACCTTAGATTTTTATTTTAGAGAAGTGATGGAAGGAGGGTGGTATCCATATAGTGACATAAATGGTGTCATTTTTTTTGCAGTATGAAAGGAAGTGTTATACCACCATTTTTCCAAGGGTAACCATTTGAACCATTGTGTTTGTTTCTCAGAGACGAAGCAACGAAGGCAGCCTTCCAAACATTTGTTCACTATCTTGGTTTTTCCATCAGATTGAGGATGATAGGATGAGCTATGAGCCAATTGAGTACCCAAACAAGAAAATAATTATGTCCAAAAATGTCCAGTGAAGATGGGATCTCTTTCACTTACAATAATCTTTGGGCTGCCATGTATCTTTTGAACTGTCTCCATGAATGCGGTGACAACTGTACTAGCTTTGAAGGGATGAGAGAGTGCACAAAAGTGTGCGTACTCGGTTAGTCTATCAACGATCACCATGATGACACTCTTTCCTTCAGACTTTGGTAACCATGTGATGAAATCCATGGAAACCTCCTCCCAACGCTGAATTGGGATGGCTAATGGTTGTAAAAGACATGGGGTCTTAATTGTTTCCACCTTATTTTGTTGGAAAACCAAACATTCCACCACAAACTTTTGAACATCACTTTTAAGGCCATCCCAAAAAAATTCCTTCTTGACCCTATGGTAAGTTTTTAAAAATCCCGAGTGCCCTCCTACTGGAGAGGTGTGCAATTCCAATAGTACCTTTTGTTTGAGTTGGGATTTATTACATAAATATAAGCGATCTTTGTACCATAGTGAATCATTTTTCCATGTAAATGTATCTGATGT
>ML789778.1:0-18853 GCA_009831015.1 Picea engelmannii | reverse complement strand
ATTTCTTCACCTTCATCAAGAGTCCAATTAGGATTTTCTGGAGGCTTATTTGGTGTAGAAGTTCCCTTTTTGGGTGGCATGTTGGCCAAGTATCACTTTTGAACCTTGATTTTGAGGTGGTTCTTCTAGACAATATTTCTTCTATTGTATCTCCAAATTTTTGGCCCTTCTGGGTATGAAACTTTATTTTTTGTATTTCTCTAATATTTCTTCTCTGCAATGCCACAGGTCTGATCAAAATTGGATGTGTCAAGTGGAATTTACGGTAACTTCCCCACAACTTGCTGATTTTTGGACTTTCCAGGAGATCTCACTTGTATAGAGTGCCCCGCACAAAATAATTGATATAAAATTCTGAAACATGTACCAGAAATACTACCTACTGTCCACTATCCAATGAAACTAGTCTCACTCAATTTGGATACTCTAGGAATAAGTTATGATTGTTTTACCTGGAACACTTTCTTGATACTAGTCAATATGACTAGTCAGATACCCTATCTTCCACGGGGTGTATATACAAATTTGAGATGACCCAGAAGCTAAACTTTTTACCACAGATACCTTACTGATTTCTATGAATAACCTCTATATTTCAGGGTCTGCAACATTACATAAAATTTTTTATAGAGAAAATGCCGCAATGACTCAGTTCAGGATGATTCCAGAACCCTATCTTTCACAGGTTGTATCTCTGAAATTATAAGGCCTCAAGAGATGAAATTTTAACCCAACATATCTTGATCTGTCTACTAAATATCCTCCAAGATGTTCCTTCTGAAACATTGTAGAAAAAAGGTTATAGCAAAAATTCCAAGGTGTCTCATATGTAGCAGTGAAACCCCAAGACCTTGAGCTCTGATACCATATGTTAGGAACCAAATATCAATATAGCATAGAAAAACCTCAGAATAAGTACTCAACGCCTTGAAAAAGAGAGAAACTCAGATAATAAGCCTCTTCGAGGGGGAAACCTCTTTATGCCCACATAAATGTACAATTACAAGATGATTCAAAATGAAAATGTCTCCTTGATATATATAGGAGACTAGGAGGTATAATTACAACTAATGGACTAAAGCCGACATAAATAAAATAACATTACTAATATAATATGCCCCAATTAAGGGGTAATGAGCCACTATTTAGGGATTAACAATTTTCAAAACAAAACAAGTTTTGTTTGAGTGGATGGTAATGCCATTTGGACTTTGTAATGATCCTGCTACATTCATGAGAGTCATGAATGATGTTTTAAGACATTTTCTTGATGATTGTGTGATTTTCTACTTGGACGACATTTTGATATTTAGCGAATCTTGTGAAGATCATGTTATGCATGTAAATCAAGTTTTGGATGTCTTAAAGAAAGAAAATTTGTTTTTGAAGATGTCTAAATGTGAGTTTGGAAAGACCTGACTTGCTTACTTGGGACATATTGTTGGAGGAGGAGAACTTACAATTGATCTTTCCAAGGTCAAAGTCATTTTGGATTGGCCAAAGCCCAACAATGTGACAGAGGTAAGAAGCTTTTTGGGAGCAACCCAATATTGGAGAAATTTTATTGCTAACTTCTCTTCAATTGCAACTCCATTACATGCAGTGACAAGAATCAAGCGAGTTTTCCAATGGGGAAGCAAGCAAGACAAATCGTTTGATGCATTGAAGGAGAAGATTAGTTCAACTCCAGTTCTTGCACTTCCAAATTTGAGACAACCATTTGAGATCCAAACAGATGCAAGCAATTATGCAATGGGAGCATTCTTGTTGCAACATGGTAAGCCCATTTGTTTTCATTTTGAAACTTTTAATGGTGTTGTGATTAACTATCCTACTTATGATAAGGAGTTGTATGCATTAGTGAAAAGTGTGAAAAAATGGAAACATTATTTGTTGGGAAAATAAACTATCATTCACACAGATCATCAACCATTGCAATACTTACAATCACAAACAAATCTTAATCAAGCAAGGAACTTCAAATGGATGGGTTTTCTACAACAATTCCAATTGGTTATAAGGTATAAAAAAGGCTTTTATAACAAAGTTGATGATATGCTTTCTAGGCCTATTGTTAGTGCTTCAATTATTCTTAAGCATAATTCTATCATGCATGAGAGCTATGTTGAACACTATGCTTTAGATGTGTATTTTAAAGAGGTTTATGCAACTTTGTGTCATTCTAACCAAGTTGAGGAATTGGATTACCATGTGCATGATAAGATTTTGTATCATCTTGGCAAGCTATGTATCCCATAGGGTGAAAGAGTCAACATCATAAGGGAAGATCATTCTTCTCTTATTGCCGGCCACTTTGGTGTAGGCAAGATAGTGGCTAATTTGCAAAGGTATTGCTATTGGCATAAAATGAATGAAAGTGTTTAAAAATATGTAAGAGGATGTTCTTTATGTGCTACAAGCAAGCCTAGCAATAGAAAATTGGGTTTGCATACTCCACTTTCGGTTCCTTCTCGTCCTTGGGAAAGCATTTCCATAGACTTTGTAGGAGGTCTACCTATGTCTAAAAAAAATCATGAATATATTTATGTCGTGGTTGATCGTTTCAGCAAAATGTGTATTTTGATGCCTTGTAAGAAGCAGGACACAGCTGGGAAAATGACAAAAATGTTCTTTCAGCATGTTTGAGTACATTTTGGGTTGCCTAAATCCATTATTTCTGATCGAGATTCTTGATTTATTGGGAAATTTTGGTCAGTTTTATGGGCACTCATGGACACCAAGCTGAAAACGAGCACAATCTTTCATCCACAAATCGATGGTCAAATAGAAGTGGTTAATAGAACAATAGTGCATCTTCTTCGTGGTTATTGCAACAATCATCCTAAGCTTTGGGAAGAGCACTTACACTACATTCAACATGCTTATAACCGGGCTAAGCACTCTTCGACTCAAACATCTCCATTTGAGCAATGTTTTGGTTATTTGCCAAAATCTCTTTTAGATTTCATCTTTGGGAAAGGCATTGTTATTGATGGTCAATATGACATTGATAGGGAAAACAAGTTCATTGAACAAATTCAGTTGGTGCATCAAATGGTACAAGAACAGTTGGAAAAGAGCCAAGCCAAGTACAAGACAAGACATGACAAGCATCGTGTTGATCACAGTTTCCAAGTTGGAGATGAATTTTTTCTTTACATTAGCAAAGAGAGGCTTAAAGGAGAAGGTAAAAAACTGAAACCAATTAGATATGGACCTTTCAATATTCTTGAAAAGATTGGTAACAATGCCTTCTGTTTGGATTTGCCTCCTTATATGCAAATGTATGCAGTTGTCAATGTTGAGAATTTGAGATCATATGATCCTCCTTTGATTGATGATCAAGAAGAACATGTTCAGATTCCTTCCATAGATGATTTCTTGCCAGAATATCTTTCAGAACTGCATGAAGACACAATCCTTGACAGGAGGATGAAAACTTCAAAACGAGGGAATGTGGAATACCTTCGAGTTGGTATTAAATGAACAAATACAAGAAAGGCCAAGTGGATTGAGGTTGAAAAGGTGAGGGAACTATACCCTCATCTTTAGATTGACTGAAAGTAGTCTTTTGGAGGTCCAAAAGCTTCCCAATGGGGAGGAGTGATCCATGGGATCAAAATATGCTCAAAACTCAAAGTTCTCGGAATTTATTCAAAATAGACTCATGTGTAGGCCTCGTCCTCATGATCCCAATGAAAATTGAACGGGTTCAAACAAACATTGTATGAGTGATATATCACATTATGTACGCTTTGCTAAACGGGCAAAATTTTGTTGACTGTACAGTCCATACAGTGCCGACTTGGCATGTCCATATTGTTGACGTGGCATGGCCATACTCCTGACGTGACATGTACACACTGGGAACATGGCAGGTGGTCATACTGACACATGACATAGGTTGACATGGCATAGGCTGATGTGGTATAGGCTGACATGGCAAAGGTCGATGTGGAAGGTGACTGGAAAATGAGTTGGACCTATTAGATGGTGACACATGGAATTTATGTGGACAAATTGAATGGTGCCACATGGCCCAGACATGGGCTTCCATGTGGTACCCCATCCAATGCATAAAATTGTGGTTTGTGTTCACAGGGGGGTTGAACCCGCGACCTCGAGTGACAGGTGGAAGACTTGGCAGGGGCCGGGCCACCAACCCACCCACACGGTAGTTGTTACCCCTATTGTTTGTGGTTTATATTTAAATTTTCTCTATGGTTACATTAGGGTGAAGAAATGGTTGGGGCTAAGCCCCATCCCTTGGTTCGGCCCTTTTTCCATAAGACCTTATCACAACTTTGTGCAGTGTTTAAATACTCATCCAACAGTCATTCGACCACACGCCCCAGCCACATGTCATCACCACAATCAACCACCTATGTGGGTTATTTTAACGGGTTCCGATTTAAACGCCTAGGACCTCTATTGGGAAAAGGGGCCAATGCACTAACAGTGCAACATTTTTCCAGAATTTGTGAGATGATGATCATGCTGGGTTTTTGGCACAGAAAACACCTGTGAGCTAGGTTCATTCAGTCTGTATGTGTTTTGGCAAGTAGAGACAACAACGAATTGGGAGAAACTTCCAGGGAGTGATTCCAACTCAGTTTTTTGCCAAATCAGGTGCAGGAAGAGACCAACTAGGGGTTTTTGGATGTTCTGGAGCCATTGAAGCCATCCATTTCTTATTCTAATCATTGTAAAACATTATTTTTTACACTTTGAGCAATAATGAAAATGATCCATTGGAAGTTGGACCAAGAGATATAGCCCAAGAGGGGGGTGAACTCCTTTATCATTTTTTTGTGTTAATGTGTGTATTTTGATGGATGTTTATGATTGTTTATGCTTCTCATGATTAAGTAAAAAACTCATTAATCTTTATGTGTTTGTAAATTGATCCTATTACCCAAGAAAATACCATTTCACTTGCAATTTTAAAGAGATTCAAGCCTTTTCATTTTCAGATCAACACTATGGTAGATTTTGAAGTAATAAAAATAGTAGATGGAACAACACCTTACCAAGTATTACTTGGATTTGATTGGGAATTTTATAACCATGCCATAATCAACCTGAAGACAAGAAAAATGACTTTTGAATCAAGATAATATAGATTCATTTCACCATTGGATCCTTCAGAAGGAGAAAGGTTTGTAGAGGCCACTTGTTTGGATCTGAAGGAAATAAACCAATTTTACAGAACCACCGCGGGAGAAGAGGATTATGTTAACCCAACTACAGATGGGGTACTCAGCTGGAGAAGCATTACATCATGTGATTCTGAGTCAGACACAGTTTTGGAGAATCAACAACAATGATTACATGAAGTTTCCACAAGGAGGTGCGCAAGAATAGATCGCGCAGTAAGATTCGTTGGTACATAGATAAGAGAACCTCCTAGTTTTCATGGGATAAATGACTTAGAGGAATTCTTGAAAAAATATGAAGAGGAAGTGTTAGAAAATTAGAGGCTCTTATCCCTAGATATTACACTCAAGGAAACACCTGCAATATGGTGGGGTGCGCACATGGAAACAATTCAGGACTGATATCAATGTAAACAACTATTGCACATTAGATTTGGCGCAGAACCAGAGACCAATATAGTCCAGAAGTATGATGGGAAAGGCACACTAGTTGAACACTTGGAGAAGTGAAGAACATAGTGGAGGATGACACCACTAAAGGAATGGCCTCATCACTTTATCCATACATTGGAAGGGATCCCAAGGAACTTGAACATAGACCAAGAAATTTGTAGAGGCACTACAGAATGGACAGGATTACAATAGAATTTTGTAATAACATTTTCATTCGAACATGAGAACCCCAACATTGATTCGGTGTTGAAGATGATATGGGGAGTGATATTTGTTGATGAACTAGAGTTTGAAATCATGACAGAATATCAACAACAGAACAGACAGACAATTAAAGAATTACTCTCATGCTATCATGTCGAAGAGGAAGCACCAGATGAACATGACCCACACAACATTCAGATTTTAGAGATTGAAGGAGAGAGAGAGGTGGAAGGTTCATCTTTGGAGTCAAAAGTATTTTTTTCACCAATCAAAGTTAATAAATTCAACATTGGGACAAATGAAACTCCTAAAATGGCAAGTATTGGAGACTATTGGGATGAACAAATAATAGAAAGAATAATAGAGTTATTGCGCGAATACTGTGACATGTTTCCAAAAACCTTTATGGATATTAAAGGCTTATTAGGGGAGCTAGGTGAGATGAAGATACCCCTCAAACCTGTCAGGAAAAGACCTTACAGACTGAATCCATTGTATAAGAAGAAAGCGAAAGCAAAAATTGACAGAATGTTAGAAGCTGGTATTATAAAAGCAGTAGAGGAATCTGAATGGATCAGTCCCATGGTATTCCAAGAAAAGAAGAAAGGGGGGATAAGGATTTGTGTAGATATGGGGAAACTCAATGACGATTTCTTACATGACCCTTTCCCTACCCCTTTTATAGATGAAGTCTTAGAGAATGTGGGAGGCCAAGAAGCATATTCATTCACAGATGGATTCTCAGGTTACCATCAGATCAAAATAGCTCCAGAGGACAAGTATAAGAATACTTTCACTACATAATGGGGATCCTACCAATATACAGTCATGCCCTTTGGACTGAAGAATGCAACAACCATTTTTTCAAGAGTAGTCATAACTACTTTTAAGGATTTCATACATTAGTTTCTAGAAGTATATCTGGATGAATGGACTGTATATAGTCTATTAAAGGACCATGTAGAATTGTTAAGAGTAATGTTGGAAAGATGAAGGCAATGCCAGATATCATTAAACATCAAGAAATGCATTTTTGGTACACCGTTTTGGATATTTTTGGGACATATAGTGTGTAAACAAGGTTTACCAGTTGACCCTGCTTAGATTGCAGTCATTGTAAATTTACTACCACCAAAGTCACTTCACCAATTAAGAGAAACAATGGGACATACAGGCTATTACAGGAAGTTTATAAATGGGTATGCACATATTACTGCACCAATAGAAAAAATGTTAAAGAAGGAAACCAGATTTTCAGTGGAATGAGGATTGTCGACAAGGATTGGACACTCTAAAGGAAAATATGGTCACATCATCTATATTAGTGTTTCTAGATTGGGAAAGGAAATTTCATGTGCATGTAGATGCATCAACAATAGTACTCGGAGAAATTCTGGCACAGCCAGGAGTAGGGGACTTATACCATCCTATAACCTTTGCAAGTATAAAGTTTTCAGAATCTGAGCAGAATTACAACACCAAAGAAAGAGAAGGCCTAGCCATTGTATATGCACTTCATAAATTCAAGTACTATTTATTGGGTAAACACTTCAAAATTTTCACAGACCATTCTTCCCTCAAATATCTAGTCAACAAGCCAGTGTTGGGGGGGAGGATATGTAGATGGATATTATTATTCCAAGAATTTAATTTCGAAGTGATAGTTAAACTAGGGAAGCTAAATGCAGGACCTGATCACCTATCAAGGGTAGCCAATGGAGAAGAACCTACTAATTTGGAAGACATCTTCCCTGATGCAAAATTATTTTCAGTACAGGTAGTTGATGAATACATCACTGATATTATTGAATATTTAAGTACAGGGGTTGCGCCACAAGAATTTAGCACTGTGTAGAAGAAAAAACTGGTAGTTAGAGCTGCAGATTATCAACTCATTGCAGGTCATTTATACAAGATGGGTGTAGATATTATTTTGCGAAGGTGTGTATTGGAACATAAATGACCCATAATTTTGGTAGAAACTCATGAAGGTATAGCTGGAGGACACTATGCAACCAAAGATACTGCACAAAAGGTATTACGCGCAGAATTATGGTGGCCAACAATCCATAAAGATGCAAGGAATATTGCCAGAACTGTGATGTTTGTCATAGGGTTGGAAAACCCAACCGAAGGGATGAGATGCCCCTAACACCAAAAGTAACTCTGTAGGTATTTGACAAATGGGAAATAGACTTTGTTGGACCTATTAATACACCAACAAAAAGGTCAGGAGCTATATTTATCATTAATACGACTAAATACTTAACAAGATGGTCAGAAGCAACACTAGTCAAATATTGTAGCGCAGAGACAACAACACACTTCTTATTTGAGCAAGTGATCACCAGATTTGGATGTCCCAAGATTTTGATGAGTGACCAAGGCACTCATTTTATTAATAATACCATGAGGGCTTTGACTAAGGATTTTGAAGTCTATCACTAGAAGAGTACACCATATTATCCTCAGGAAAATGGAACAGTAGAAGATTTCAATAAGATTTTGGAAAATGCATTGACTAATATATGCAATGTGAAGATGGATGGTTGGGAATTGAAAATACCAATAGTATTATGGTCATGCATGAACACATGCAAGAATTTGACATGACATACACCATTCATACTAGTGTATGGACATGGAACAATGGTTCCATTAGAATTTATGGTACCCAATCTACGCGTAGCAACAATTACCAACATGACAAAAAGAGGCACAATACATGAGAGGATAATCTAGATAATGGAAATGGAAGAGGACACGATTCTAGAAGGATTTCACCAGGAAGTACAAAAATCATGGGACAAAGCCTGGCATGACAGACATATTAAAAAGAAAATATTTAAGGAGGGAGACTTAGTTCTTCTCTATGACAACAAATTTTTGCAACACCCTGGTAAGTTTGGAATGCATTGTCTTGGGCCATATGAAGTAAATATTGTCACATATGGGGGATCTATGCAACTAAAGGACTTGGGAGGAACATAATTGGAATCCATGGTCAACTATAGTCGACTGAAACTATATAGGAACAATCGACCTACTAACTCTTAAAAGTTACAATGCAGTAAGAAAGTCATGTATATAGTGTACTATAGTATATATTAGGAAAGAAAGCTGATAAAAATAAATAAAAAGTGGAAAACGAAGAAAAAGGAACACAAAAATAGAAAAAGAAAAAAAACACAAAAAGACGCAGAAGTTGACTGAACAACAGGAAAGTGAGAAAAAAGTCACGCGCAACAATTACTATGACAACATCTAAAGACAACGCCCAAGAAAAATTGTACTCGGTGCAAATGCACGAAAAAAGTGAAAAGCAATTATTATCGGGTCTATAGTGTAGAAAGAAAGCATTAGTTCAACACTTAGTGATTTTTTTATCACAGAGCAAGATACAAGTGCGTTCCCTAGCTAGAATTGTGCGAAGGAGCGAGCGAGTGTGCGAATTGGATAAAATATGACACCACCAAAGTTTGGTGTTGTAGGCTAGTATGTAGGGGTTAATCAACATGGACAAAGGTGCAAGGAAAGGATGACGGAGTCCAAGAATGTGGTCAAGTTTGAAGATGTCACTACTTTGTACACAGAGTCAATCAACCCAACACGGTTTGAGGAAGAAACATTGACAACAATGCAAGGGGAAGTAGGGCAGAGTTATGGGACCCAAAATGGTATTCCGAACCCTAATCCTGAAACACTTGCTAAACCTGATGAAACAATGGGTCAACAACAGGGCCGAAACGAAGAAGAGGTGTTTGTCGAGGACATCACCAACCAATCGAACTCTGAGAGGGAAGAAGACGACGCAGAAACAACAGAGGCAGTCTCATATGTTGTCAGGAAAAGAAGAAAGGTGCAAGACATTTCAGATATTACACTTCCATACCTCTTAGACGCAGTGGTCACTGTGGACGACATGCTTGAAAAAGTACCAAAACTTAGGTACTCGAACCACGATGTGCGTGATACGACCAAATTCACAGATTTGGCCGAAGAAACTTGCTTAGCAAACACAAGGGAAATTGTACCCCTAGGAAAACCTATAATGGAGCTTGCATAGTGGATAACGGGGTTGTACAACTCTGGAATAATAAACCTTCTGGATATACCGCACTTCGGGCGCGGTAAAAATGTTGGGCTCTGCATCAAACAGTTATTATCCTGGTTACATGGTGACATCCTTTGGATCGATAGGTCGGTACAACTAGATGTGGCATTGATCGCCAAGATTACAGGATTACCTACAATCGGCACACAGCCAGAGGAGTACTTGGACAACAAGGCTCGTGAGAAAGAAAATCGTCGAGCTGGTAAAAGAACAATTTGGCACCAGTAGGGGAAACAGGGGAATTTTTCTCAAATACATTACTGACAATGCGACAATGTTCGCCAACAAGATTATGGCTTGCAATTTGTTGAGGAAATGCAGGAAAGAAGAATCTCCAGCACTAGTCATCGAAATAGCCACGTAGTGCGCAAAAGGAGTGATGTTCAGTTGGGCACTGTACCTCCTAAACCAATTTTGGGTTGATTGTAGAGATGCACAAGATAATGGAGATGAGTTCAATTATTCTTGGCTCATCATTCTTATAGACTTGGAAGGGTGGTACGAGCCAAAGTTTTCATCCTTCCTAGATAGGAAAGAAAAGTGATATGTGGCCAGATATGAGTCCCTTTGGCAGGCTAAGGACAATTAAAATCAACAGGAAAATAACACAGTATTTGCAATGTTGCTTGAAGAAATACAACAATGCACAACCAATGTGTGGCACATTCCTATGGAGGTAGTCCAAGAAACTGAAGGGATATCCAGGTTCAAGGAATCCATGCATCACATGTAGATCCAGGCCATAAGGGATCCAAAGAAAGCATGGCTGGAGATGCAATATTGTGTCACAAAGGAAGAAATTGACTGGATAATCAGAGACTGGCCAATGCAGTGGAAGATGCCAATAGTAAAACCAAAAACAAATCCAACCATGAAACAATCCACCAAGCCCAAGGAAAAGGCTGAAGCAGGTCCCTCAACAAAAACAAACAGCCCAGCTGACAACACTAGAAAGGTTGCAACACAAAATTAGGTGTCGGGAAGCAACGCAGTTCCCAAAATAACGAGGAGGAAAGCAACATTGACTAGGACATACAACCAACAGGATGCCAGAAAGGGGGACACATCAGAGGATGGTGAATAATGGGTACATGTTACAATGATTGGGGTGCAACCCTCACAAACGAAAATGAATATAGCGTAGGTAGAAGAGACACGCAAAAAGAGGAAGTATACCATGGAAGATCCAGTCATCACCTTGATGGAAGATGATGCAAAATTATTCATGGATAAGGTCCAAGACAAGGGGGGAGAGTTGGTCCGTGTTGTAGAGGAACACAAAGAAGAGATCATGGCCAAACTCATAGAAGTCCATGAAACTCTACAACAATTATGGAGTCAAGCACTACCACAGGCCACAACGCAGTAACATGAAGAGACACAATGACCCCCTGTGCAGAAATAAGAATAGGCGATAGTTCAGTTGGTAGTGAAATGCAGGGACACATTCACAACCACTCGTCAAATGATCAGAATGGATCAAGAGACTGCGCAGAAATCCATGACGGAAATCGAGCTATTTGAAGTAGTCATGGCGCAGATACCCACCAAGGCATTATACAGACTCTAGGTCAGTATAATGCAAGAAGTACAAGCCAGAGCCCGCGTGGATGCAACTAACGTGGGGGTGGGTAGGGGAGTCACCAAAATGTTACAAATCACTTGCGACCAAATGACCTCGAAGAAAGAGGAGGAGAAAGAACGCGTTGATAAACTATAACAGGGGCTAACAACGAAAATATACAATTATTTCACAAATGTTTGAGGGATATAGGTAGGAAATCAAGGATATAAAAGAAAAGATTAATCCTATGAATCCTCCTGAGGTTCAAGAATAGAGAGAACAACAATACACACTCCAGATAACGAAGATGGAAAAATAAGCGAGGGAAGTCATAGAGTTGTTCAAAAAAACTGTGTAGATTTAGACCATTTTAGAAGAATATGAAAAGGTCCAATAGTGGGACGAACAAGAGGAGAAAATCAGTGCTAACATATAGGAGTTAAAGCAATGACAGAAAAAAAATGAGTATCACGGAGCCCTTGAAGGGCACCCAAGAAATGAAGACTCTGCATACATAGTTAAAGACAACATAGACGAATAAGCAAGAAAGACAAGCCCAATTGGAACCTCTCCAGGAACAAGAAACACATATGATTGCACAACTGGAGGAAGAGAATACGAGCATAGAGGGTGAAACATTACTACAAGAAGAGATAACAACGCATATAGTCGAGGTGCTAATAGAAAAAGCTGCGTAGATGAGGGAAAAAGGAAAGGAACTAGCAGAGATGTTTCATAGTTTGGAAAAGGTTGTACAGGGAGTGCGCACTACCTAAGTGGCTCGGGGCGAGCCACATGTCAGTGTTGGGGACCTGTTGGGTGCAGGATTATTTTGAGAAGGAATTATATTTTTGGCGTAGGCCTATTTTTGGAGAGATATTTGTTTTGGGAAAGACCTATTTTTGGAAAGAAAGACCTAATTTTGGAGCGCGCACAACAGGTGGAAAGAAAGAACCATGCAAAAAAAGAAGGAAAAGCAGCATGCAAGAGGAAAAGAAATGTGGCAAGAAGGTAGACAAGCCTAACCATGATAGGTTTAGGGTTTTTGATAATATTGTAACGGCTATAAGCAGATAAAATAGTATAAATAAGGACCTAGAAGGTCTAGGAAAATGGATCATCATAACATAGAGAGTTGATTATTATAAATTTGTGGGTTGTTGATGATAATAAGCCTTGTAGAAGAGTCGAGTAAGGTAGTATTTGAGGGTTAGGTCACATGTTGAGAAGCCTGGTGTGATCTATTCAAACTCACATAGGGTTCTTACCCTCAATATTAATTGTATTATTGAGGATGTAATGCACGCAACACAAGATTATGTAGTAGAATAAATAAAAGAGCAAAGAAGCTAGATCTTTGTGGACGTATCTCTAGGAGGGGGTGAACCATGGTAAACCTTGTGTTCTGTGTGATTTCTAATGAATGTCTACTTTCTTTTGATCATTAGCTTATGAATGAATGGTTAAAATAGCTATATCAACATGCATGCATAGGTTTAAAGATGAATACATCATAGAAGTAATTGAATGATTAACAAGGATAATGCATAAGGAAGAGAGAACAAAATCATAGATCTCCACTCATTCCTAGACTACAAACATCTGAGTATTGCAGTCACCCATAAAAGCTATCTCGGGTGAGACTGCGCTATCAACCTTGTGTGCAGTGTTTCTTTCTGATTTACTAGGAGGGACGATAGTTTTGGGGGGTTTTGCTAGAAACCTGTTGAGATCTGAACCTGGGTCAACCCATGAAGAAGTCAAAGAAACAAACATGTAGTGACCTGAGATGGAGCCTATACAGGAGTCAACAATCCCCGACTTGAGAAATCCTACATATGGAAGGAAACTCCGACGAGTTTTGAGTTTGATGAAGAAATAATTTTTTTTTATTACAGAGAGGCTTTGGAGGCCTTGCAAGAATCAACCACTACCCTTGGACAAAATGATAGTAGTAATTCCATAGTTAGGATACCTCCTAAATTTTTAAGGTAGGAGCACAACTAAGATCTACAATAGGAGAGAAAGGGGGATACCACTAGAATTGAATAAATCCAAGACTACTTCCAAATCCTAATTAAGATCCAGGGTGATGGAATATAGTGAGAAAGTTGTGCGTGATACTAACCAAAATGAAAAATAGAGGGGAGGATGATACGATATATCCTCCCTTGCTAGAAAGAAAAGTTCAAAAGATAGATTGAAAAGATAAATCTTGGACAGGTTGAGAGTTCAAAATGGATACCCAAATACACACATATGAGGTGTGGGATTTTATGTTGGATTTGGGATTCGGTGTAAACGTCCTTCTAAATAGGTCATGGGAATTAATATGAAAAACCCCATTGATGTATTCTCCCATCCAATTGTAGCTAGAAAATTAGTACAAGATATATCCTATCATAATGTGGAGGTTAATTTGGGAACTATCAAGATAGTAGAAAATTTTGAGGTTGTCAAAATTGTTGACAAGAAGGACACCTACCTCGCCTTGTTAGGCTTTGAGTGGTCCCATGAAAATGAAGTGATCATCAATATAAAAAGGGGGGATATGGCATTTGAGGTAAATGGGACCAATGTCATACAATCCATCAACCCAAGAATGGGGAGATATACCTAGAGATAGTGGACGACCCAATGGACAATGCTACAATGGATGAATTTTATAATTTAACGACAACTTGAATGAGGGAGGATTGTATCAATCCCACTATAGATGGAGTTATTAGTTGGATTATTTTCTCATATGATTCATATAGTTAGCAAACATTCCAATATTTTCAAGAGTGAAATCATGATATGCCATATTAGAGTTGTGTCATGATCAAATCCATCTATTGGATCGAGACTTGAGATGTTAGACCCCCCCCTTCTTTGATGGAACACTAAGCATGGAGGAATTCATAAAGGATCTAAGATCATATTTACAAAGGAGAAAAAAATACCAAATTTGGATTTTTCCTTGAGATACACATCCTCTAAGTGGTGGGCCACACATAGAGATGGTCTTGAAAAGGAAGAAAATTTAAAGTGTAACAAGCCTTGTGCCACATGTTTTCTTCACTGCCCAAGTACCAAGTGATTGATATTTTGAGAGAAACAGAATATCTTGCAAACTTCGTAGAGGCATATGAAGGAAGAACATACCCTATAATACATATAGAAGGTTGTATTTAGAAATGGATCAGAGAAAAAATCCCATAACAACATTGGGTCCACAATTTCATTCACACCTTCTGGCACGTACTTAAGGATTGGGACTTGCATGAGGATACCCATAGAAACATGTGCACAAGGAAGAGTCTTAAGGAAGGATTCTGCACAATCTTTTCCTATCTTGGTAAGACCCTCAATATTACCTCAGTGTTGAAATCCATTAAATCAGTCTTGTATGATACTAGAGTAGCTAGGTTGTCAACATATGTTTGTAAGGTTGATTGACGCAAGAAATTGCAAGAAGATCTGGTTCACATATGGGCATATTAGTATAGGGATTTTAAATTTTGCAACAAAATAAAAGGTGAACTAAAATAAGAGGATGGACTAGAGAGGCTATGCCACATTTACTTCCAAGAGATCGAAGAGGAAAGAATAACAAAAGAGACAACAAATGATCTAGAAGGGCAGATTTGTCGAGAAACCCTAAAGATAAAGTAGTTGAATATCGATACAGAGGACCAACCTTAGATGGAATACATAAGGGACCATAAGGATGACATGAAAATATCCTATATTGTGGCCTTACTTAGAAAATATTCCGACCTATTTCCATACAAATTTACTAAGATGAAGAGCCCATAAAAAGGGAATTGGATGAAATGAGGATATAGTTGAAGTTAGATGCCAAGCATATCAAAAGGAGACTTTATAGATTGGATCCATCAATCAAGGATAAATTTAAGGAGGATATTAACAAAATTCTCATAGAAAGGTTGATTTTCCTAGTAGAAGAATTAGACTAGATTAGTTCGATCATTATTAAAGACAAGAAAGATAGAGGTGATATCAGAGTATGTGTAGACTTTAGAGGTTTGAATGTTTCATTCACTCATGATCAATTCCCTACACCTTTCAATGAAAAAGTATTGGACCAAGTAATGGTGAAAGACGCTTACTCCATTGGGGTACCATCAAGTGAGGATAGCCAAGGAAGATAAGAAAAAGACCACTTTTACAATAGAATGGGGTTGTTATTCCTACAAAGTGATTGCATTCTCATTTAATAACATGCCAATAATATTCTCCAAGATAATAATCAAAACATTTAAATATTGTATATACAAATTCATAGAAGTAAACTTGGACAAATGGACAATGTACAACCTATTGAAGGACCATGTTGCAATGTTGCGAGTGATCTTTAAAAGATGTTGATAGTATCAAATCTCTCTTAAGATGACTGCAATTATCAATATGGAATATTTGATTAATGTTCACATGTTGCAGTCTAACCTAGGTTAAACAGGGTACTACAGAATGTTCATCAAGGGTTATGCATCCATTACCACCCCGATGCAATGGTTGTTGAAGAAGGCCAAGAATTTCACCTGGATTTTGGAATGCCAAAAGTCCTTGAACCTTGTAAAAGAAAAATTGGTAAGCGCCCCCATTCTAGTTTTTTTGAATTGGAGCATTGAATTCCATGGACATGTTAATGCCTCTAATGTTGTTATGGGAGCCATCTTGGCACAACATGGAGAGGGAAAGTTGAACCATCCTATCTATTTTTCTAGCAGGAAGCTATTGAAGGTTGAGATCAACTATACTACCATTGAGAGAGAATGACTAATGATGGTATGTTCACTACAAAAAATCTAACACTACCTCTTGGGAGGGAATTTTAAATTCTTCACAAACCACTCAGTTTTAAATTATTTGGTGAATAAGCCAATGCTGGAAGGTGGGTTTTGCAGATGGTTTTTGTTATTATAGGAGTTCGATTTCGAAGTCATAGTGAAACCAGGAAGAGAAAATGTCGGACCACATCATTCATCCACAAGATAAACAAGGGGATTCATAGGATCGATGGATGACCAACTTCAAAACTCCGAATTGTTTAGGATTGAAGAAGTACCAGACTATCTAAAATACATAACCATTTTTCTCACCACAGGGGTTGTACCACAAGGCTACTCAACAACATAGAAGAAACAATTGGTTGTTCGAGTGACTAACTATTAGTTGATTGTAGGCTAACTATACAACCTAGGAATATATGACATCCTTAGATGGTATGTAATGGATCATGAAATATCAAGAATTCTATGGGAAAAACATGATGGAGTAGAAGGAGGTCACTATAGTGGAAAGGCCACAACTCGCAAGGTATTATAGTCACTGTTTTGGTGGTTGAATATGCTCAAATATGCCAAAGAATATGCTCAGTGTTGTGAATTTTTTTAGAGAATCAAAAGACCATATAGAAGGGATGAAATGTTGTTACATCTGGTGGTTTCTCTACAAATATTTGAGAAATGGGAAATGGATTTTATCGGGCCCATTGATATACCAATTAGACACTTGGGTGCTTGATACATCATCATTTCTACAGACTACTTGACCAAATGGGCAAAGGAAAAACCAACCCAAGTTTGCGACATGAATATGGTCTCCATATTTATCTTTTAGAACATTATTACCAAGTTTGAGTGTCCCAAGAGACTAAAAATTGAAAAGGGTAAGCATTTCATGAACAAAATTATCCATAATTTGACACAGAAGTTCATGCTGCAACACCACACTAGCATCCCTTATCATTTGTGGGACAATGGGACTGTAGAATCATTCAGGAATATACCGGAACAATTATTGACAAAGGCATATGCAACCAACATAGATTATTGGGATGAGAGGATACATATAGTGCTTTGGGCACATTGGATGATGACCAATAATCTCACAAAACATACCTCTTTCAATTTGGTTTATGATAGAGAAGCAATGGTACTTGCATGATTCCTATTTCCAAGTTTGTTTGTTGTGCAAGCCACCAAGATGATGGAGGAAGAACAATGAAAAATTGACTTCCAGAGCTCATGGAATTAGAAGAGGACTATCACTTCTTGGCACAGTATCACCGGGAGGTCAAGAAGTCGTGATAGAAAGCATGACATGATTTCCATATTAGATACAATAGCTTTAAAAAGGGAAAATTGGTATTACTCTATGATAGTAAGTATCACAAGAACCTTGGTAAGCTAAGAATTCCTTTGTTACATCCATTTCTGGATGTAGCAATTTGATATTTAGGAGAAATGAGATTAGCATAGTTGGATGAAACACTTCAGGAGGGATGGGTGAATGTCCCTCGCCTAAAACCCTTCACCCCTCCTCGAAATGAGGTTATGATAACCCTAGATAGGGGATTTGTACCATCGTGTAGGTTTTGTTAAAGTCAATAAGATTTAATCTTGAGAACAAGTCAATAGTCTAGATAGTCTAGGAGAAAGTCTTATTTTCAGTTGCATTTTTGTTTTCCTTTGAATGTTTTTAGAACATGCACCACGTTTGTGGTGGTGGTGGGGGTGGAGGGGGACATAAAACCTTTCCTTTTTCAAGTTTTAGAGTTACATTAACAAAAGGTATTTGGAGTTGGATTTGTACCCATGAATTGCACCAAGTTAAATTTTTTCAGTTGCATCATCGCACAACAACACATAAGTCAAGTTGCGTGAGAAGTTGTGGATTCGATAATGATAATCGTGTGCATTTAATACCCACACTAAGTCATAATTACCATATGATGGCTATAGGGGTTAACGAAAGAATTTGTAGGGGTCAATTTGTTAATTGGGCGGGTTATGTCAAGCTATCATTCGACATTAGTTTGGAAAGATTTGCAAATATATTTGGGAAATATTTGGTCGCTTTTCACATTTGTGTAGAATCTTACCATAGTTCAAATTCATGACCTTTAAATCTATGGGATTTGTTGTCCACTCTATTTAAATTGATCCAGTTGGCTTCTTAAGTTATTATGTCGAGTGTTTGAAAAATGATGAAGACCCAAATACTGATACAAAGCTAGCCGAATCACATGTAGTAATATGGAGGAAAAAGAACATTGATTCAATAGATTATCAATGGATTGCCACTAATATACATGAGGTGAGATACTGACATAGAAGATATGATCAAGACGAATGTGAGAGTGAAACCATAGAGGAAAGTGGCCATCTTGGATGAGCTAATGGATCCCCGGGTTTTGTAAAGGGGGGACTTCAAAGGGAAGCTTATATAGGTGTTGATTGTGGAGCATGAATTCATCGATATTGAGAATTTTCAAGACTTACAACCTACCTAATATATGCATGTAGTTCAACTCACTGATGGAGACACATGGGAGGAAGTACTTCCAAAGCT